>JAECUM010001064.1:0-44072 GCA_016617855.1 Megalonaias nervosa | reverse complement strand
AAAAGGGGCACAATGAATTCAGGAAATTGGAACCAGGAAACGAAAATGCGGTTAAACGAAAAAGTGCTGAGCAGTATGAATGACATGGGTTCCCTTGTGAGGCAGATTGTGAAAGGATCCAAATCAAATGATGTGATTAGTCCATATTTATATTATGATTATTTTCTTGGTGTATCTGAGATAGTTTTCCTCCGTTTTTGTATCGTTATGCCCGACGTTGGGTTACCTCCCTGGTAACAGGCAGATTCGGCCTAAGTTTCTGACTGATTCGGACCAAATTCCTGGCTTAAAGTTGAAATTTCAGTTTGCATTAAATATGATATTTCTCATTATTTCCCAAGTACGTAGAGCAGTTCAAATATGCATTTAAGGTGACAAGACCCGATAGTACGCTTAATAATGGGGTTCTGACATATAATGAAATGAAATAACTAAGAAATGTTTATCTTGCGTCGGCAATTTAGTAGTGAAATATTTACTTAAGGCAGCACGTTCAACTTGGTGCAAAATTTAAATAACTTAATTTATTTCAATAATTTTTTTTTGAGCAATAATAAAATTACGAATACTGACAAAGAAAAAACAGAACAAATATGAAAACAGGCTTCATGTAGTCCTACAATGTAGGACATAGCACATGTTGTTTTTGTTTTAGTGCTATGTCTTACTACCCAAATAACGGCCTTGTATAGCGTGTTTCAAGGTCGGTTGAGATCGGAACTAGTAGTCAAAGTTTCAGAAACATCTCACACACTTGGCAGCCTATATCAACACTCTTCCACTAATTTATGTGTAATTAATATACTTACTGTGCTGTCTATATCCTGGTGGAATCAAAATATGACACTAGCAAATGGACGCATTTTCATGTTCTGTTGACATACATTTGAATTTGTTGCAATGCGACGGTGGTTGAGGTACGCTGAAGTATGTTAACTAGGTTCATGTGGGGGATATGGTTCTTGAATGAAACGAAATGTTGCTTATAGTTCCAATATGCATAATATGTTTTTATTCATTTTATTAAAGAATAACATTTCAACTTAACCCAATTTCGGCATTCCCGACTTTCATCGCTTTCCAGCCAACTGAAATGTAGGCCAGCGAAACTTGAAAACAGGTCCATTTCTTTTGTGAGAATTTGAATGTATTTGAGAAAAGTCATCAGGGTAAGTAAAGTCTGACAAAAACATTATAACTTTACTTTGTAGAAAAGCGTCATTATTGGTTGCTAGTTGTGTGTGATATTCCTGAAAATTTGACTTTCGTTACACTGTTAGTCGACATCAAAACACGCTACACAGCACCGTTAGTTAGTCAGTAAGACCCATCAACCCCCCAGAACAAAAATGTCGGGGTGATGTGTCTTACGTTGTAGGACTAAGGCTTCATGCAGTAATATTTTTATAATGAAAAGGGATGTGTTATCTGTATTAATAAATGAAATATATATGAAATGTGGTGTTGGGGTTGGAGTGACTTACCAATAAGGCATTTATTCATTGTCCATCCCCATGTTTATTTATTGGTCAATTAATATGCTGCCTTACCAACCCACACAATGATAGAGAACGCTTGATGGAGGGTAGAATGGCCTTCAGACATTTTAATATTAAATAATATGTTTTAAGACCCTTCTTAATAGGTTTTATAAAACATGAAGGAAGAAATAAAAATGAAGCATTCAATTGATTACACTATGTGTATTCCTCCTTACATATAAATGTACTGTACAAATCTTGACACGTTAATGCAACTTTGTATCATTGATATTGTGAACACTGTACTAAAATCTCATGGAATCTTTATGATGTCCCAGGTTTTTGTAGGTTACATGGTGCAAGTTCAGTGTTCTTTTTTTTCTCTCACTCCACATGTCTGTATTATCACCCTTATGTATGAGAGAGAAAGAGAAAAAAGCAGAGAGGATTTCAAAGAAATTCTGGACCATGTTTAATTCAATTAGAAGATGTGGATTATTATTTGTTTTGTTACTTTATTATAGCACTGATGAGTAATCAGTGGAAATTCATCAAAGACTGAGAGAGTATGGAAGCAATAGCGTACTGCTGAAATATAACCTGATGTTGAAGAGTATTTATATATGGGTATTTATATATCATGGGTGGATCATAATTTGATATACCAATAGTACTGGTGTATCAAATCGCTTAATACCAACACTTTAAAAGCTATATTATTTTGTTGCTTTTAATGTATGTTATATAGTGGTCTGAGTTTATTAATGCTTTACATTATTTTTGTCTACACATACAGTGCTTGGAAGGTTTATGCCTTTTGTAAGATTTATTAAGATTTATGTAGAATTTATCTTATACAGTAGAACCTGTCATGAGCGACCTCTGCTATGAGCGACCACCTGTCATGAATGACCACAATCGTAATGCACGGATCGATTTTATTATATAAACGCTCTGTTATGAGCGACCACCTGCTGAACGCAACCAGCGACCATGATTTCTTGGCAAAATATGCATTTCGACACTGCTATGAACGACCGCATCGCAAAAAACAGAGATCAACACCATTGACCTTGACTTAATCCTTTGTAAACACGAGAGCTCAGGATACATGTAGTATGCAAACAGAGTGCACATTAAATAACACTAAGCAACCATAAGGCAAGATAAACGCCACTAACCATCATTTAATCCTTTGTATCAATGACCGCATAAATAGAAAGATTGTTCAAATACAGTATTTAAAAAAAAAAAAAAAAAATTGGCTAGCTACCAGTTGTGTGAAATTTACAAGTCCGGCGTATGGTGTCATTTGTAAATTGCAGTAAACCAGACTAAAGTACATGTCACTAACCGCCATTGTAGTGACGAAGTCATGTGAATTGCCAGTAAGATTAACCATTTTTTATCAAAGGGAGTAATGATGGACACACGCGGTCAATTTAGAGGTTTGTATTTTTTCTTTATCCTTGTGAAAACCCACACATTGCCGGTAGTCCTAATGTCCCAGTGATAAATCTTTTGAAAGGGCTTCAGTGTAGGGTTGAGTAGATCGTTTGTCTTTCCAGTTAATCTGTAATGCCTGCGGGTGAATGAGGTCTTTGTCTTTAACACTAGTAAGTGAGAATCGTTTCCGGATTGGTTTTTTTTTTTTTTTATTATTTCTTTTGATACAGTGTTTCACCAAGCCACCATTTGTTTACCCGGGTGCAGATGGTCGCAACCTTTGTTTATCAAGCTATAACGCTGGTGATTTAAACTTCGTCTCAAAAAAATGTATTGTTTCTTGATGAGTTAATTATTTTTGGGGGTTTCATTCATTGGTAAATAATATATATTTATTCCACATTTCCCCAAATCCTGATCAAAATTGAAATACATCTAGTCGTTATCACATCAACACTAATAACAATGGCAGAACCTCCGATGAAAAAAAGAAAAATTCTAACACTGGAAGAAAGATTTAATGTAATTGAAAGAAGTGAAAAAGGGGAGACAGCTCACAAAATAGCAGCCAGCTTAAACGTCGGTAAAACGCAAATTCAGATGTGAATTTGCAGACAGTTGATGACTGGAAAAAAAGACTACCTTCCATCACTGAAGGGTATAACCAATGTGATATTTTTAACGCTGATGAAACAGGACTCTTTTACAGAGGACTACCTGACAGGTCCCTAGTGCAGAAAGATGATGTTCGCAAAGGAGGGAAAAAAGCAAAGGAGAGGTTGACACTATTGTTAGGATGTAGTGGAACTGGAGAAAAACTGGGCCCCTTAGTTATAGGCAAATCACGCAACCCAAGATGTTTTAGGTCATTTAATTTAAGATCTTTGGGTGTTGTGTATGAATCCAACAGAAAGGCTTGGATGACATCAGACATCTTTTGTAACTGGCTTGAAACTGTCAACAATAAAATGAAAAGGAAAAATCGGAACATTTTAATTATCATAGACAACTGCAGTGCACACCCAGATGTTCAGTTTAGCAATGTAAAACTGATCTTTCTACCCCCAAATACAACATCTAAACTACAGCCCTGTGATGCAGGGATAATTCAGGCTGTAAAAATTAATTATCGGAAGAAACTGCAACGACACATTCTTTCCAAAATGGATGAGTGCTCTACAGCAACTGAAATAGCTAAGACTATCACTGTTCTGGATGCCATTTTATGGATTAAGTCAGTGTGGGATGCTCTGTCTGCATTCACCATAGAAAGGTGTTTTGCTAAGTGTGGCATTTCTGTCAGTGTTGAAGCCATAAAGCCAGAGAGCAAAGATTGTGAACAAGACATGCATCCATCAATGGAACTTCTTCTCTGTGGTATGACATTGGAAGATTATGCCGATATGGACCACTGTTTAGAAACTGCTAATGATTTCTCAGGGCCAGACTGGGAGAAGGATATTCTTCAGAGAGGTAAATTGAGTACTCCTCCAACTGCTGATAGTGATAGTGACAATGAGTCATCTGTTGGTGAAATTATGCCTCTGGTTATTTCACATGCTACAGTCATAGAACATTTAAAGGAGATTAAAGAATATGCTTTACAGCATTGCAGTCCCAAACTTTTGCATCTTTGCTCAGAAATGGAGATACATGTTCAGACCATTCAGCTGAGTCAAAAATGTGAACAAAGAAGTATAATGGATTTCTTCAAGAAAAGTGATTAAATGCATAGAATAAGATATATAGATCACAGCTAACTGTGCAGTTTTTGTTGCATGTGAAACAACTCTTAAAATTTATGGTCATGTGATGTTACCTTATGGTTAGGATAAATACAGTATTACCTTTGTTTATTTCGCAAATCATATACATGTGCTAATACATGTACATATTCATGGGGATGTTCAACTATAAATTTGATTCACATTGTTTGATAGATGTACACTGTATATCTTTATTATATAAAGTTATTTTGAGAGGATTGCATGCAATATTTAACAAGATTTATGAATAAAGGATATGATACATGTACAGTGAGTATGTGTATTTTTTTCTTCAGTAATGACCCTGGAAACCAGTCCATTTTCACACACCTGTTATGAGAGACCACCTGTCTTGAGAGACCACTTTTGGTTGGCAGAAGGGGCGGTCTCTCAAGACAGGTTTCACTGTACTGTGTGTTGTATTATATACTAACAGTAGTAAATAAAACTTTTATACTAAAAAGTGAAAGTGAGGTCCTGTACAATTTATGATTTAGTTAGGTACCATCATACATCAGCATCATATGTCTATATTTTCCTAATTTTGTGTACCTCGTATGATTAAAATATATTTTAATAATTTTTGTTTAAAGCAACATATATTAATTTTTTAAAATTCATAACATATCATTTAATGCCAAAGACTTAGAAAAATGGTACTAGCAGCTGCCTTGCAGGCACTTAGCATTAAGAGTTAGTATTAGGGCTGGTTGGACTGGTTTTAGGATAATGTGGTCGGGCGAGACATGATGCTACTTCTCTTCTGCATGATGCTCCAGTACTAGACATCTCTATAAACTACCACACTGCAGACACCGTAGTGATATGACTTAAATTATTAAAGCTACATTACAAATTAAAAAAAACAGACATTATTGAACATGTATACATGTGCTGTATACTATGTAAGCGCAAAGAGATAAAGAAGCATATTATTAGTTAAAATAATTTTAGTTATTTAATATAGTAATGAAGAAATGAATATGATCCATAAATGCTGGCTCATAATTTCAGTACTGACTGGTGGATATCCATTTCTAGGCATAGGACTTCCAGAGTGCCATCAAGCGATCCTGAGTACCATCAAGCGACCCTGGCACTTCATAGTCTGCTTACATTGGTATCTCCTGAGTTTACACTTGGATACCAACTTAACTTGTGTTGGAAGAAGAGCAGCCTCCTTGTACAAAAACATTGTCAACAAATCAAATGGCAAGGTTCTTGGTGCACCTCGTAACATGGTGGTGCCACCCCTCAACACCATTGTTGGTTATAATACTGCTACCATACACACTCAGTGATGTCATGTCTGATGTACAATTGTAACTTCTTATGCACATCATTAAATACAGACAAAAAGAATGAACAAAATCAAACTCAAATGCAGTCCAGGGCAGGGAATGAGAGGGAAAAGGCACAGAAACTGGTTAAACTGGTCCAAATGCATAAAGGCAAAGAAGAACAGGTGTTGAAACATAAAACTAGATGATGTTTTGCAGGAAATTAAATTACAAAAACCCAAAGAGACATCAATTCCAAATTCTTTTCTCAAAATTCTTTTATTCTTTTATTTATAGGGAAAATACATAAACACC
The DNA here is from genome assembly GCA_016617855.1 of Megalonaias nervosa. Taxonomy (NCBI): domain Eukaryota; kingdom Metazoa; phylum Mollusca; class Bivalvia; order Unionida; family Unionidae; genus Megalonaias; species Megalonaias nervosa. The sequence continues at coordinate 37,784 of JAECUM010001064.1, read as the reverse complement.
AGGAAATGGGAGGACATGGATAATAACACACAAAACCCGTTATATTTAGATCAGTGAAGTGGCAGCCCTAAAAACCAGGCTGTGGGGTGTTGACATATAGAGAGATTTTACTCAAAAGATAAAAATTCAACGATACCAGTAAAGTGTGGTTTACTATTGTGTTACTCATTAATAACTTTACCAATATTTTTACTGATAAATACATTGTGAAGAATGGATGATTTGCATGAGGAATCAATAAAAACCACATATAAGTGTATATGCATTACTGTTTGATAGTGTTGGGAGTGGCCATATTTGCCTGATTTGTGAAAAGTTTTAAAATGCTTTTAATTGAAACCTGAGAAGTCTAAATGGTACATGTCATATCTATTTTGTTCTGATTTCAGCCAGAAATTACTAAGAACTATCTTACATAAATTTAAAAGCTGAAAATCAATGTTTTACATTATCTGACTATATTTGCAAAAACAGTAGTAACTACTAAAATAAATCAGGTACTAAAATAAATCAAGTATGTGTGTTCCATGGCTTTTCTTATAATATTTGACATAGTCTGAATCAGTCCATAATTTGGGCCAAATTGGCCATGGTCCAAATCAGCCAGCATTCACCTCCTTTGGTGAGGAAAACGCCACAATATATTGTGAAAGAGTATGAGGCACATTGATATTACTGGTCATAGTTTGTAAACAGAGGAATCATTGGAAAGCATCCTGAAAATAAATATTGTAAAAAGTTACAGAAGGGACAAAATTAGGACCAGGGAGGGTCTACTCTACCGGAATATATCATATTAAAAAAGGATATGTAAGAAATTGATCTGATTTGAGAATGTTCTTGATTAAAATGGTATAAACCACAGGTGGCTGAAGCAGGAAAAAAATGGCATACTGAATTAGAAAACTTCAGATTACTGGTATGGCCCCTTTCTGATACTGGATTCAGTCTATCATTAGACCCAGTCTAACACTGGATCCAGTCTATCATACTATAAAAGAGACAAGGTTAATAACTTTGGAATACTCGATTCCACATCTCTGGCTGCTATTCCCATCCATGAAGGCAATCTGATATAATCTATGGCTGATTTGACACCGGATATATTTTTTTTTCAACAAGCCATTGTTTACATTTTTTGTACCTGAATGAACTGAAAACCCAAAACATAGGAATATCACAATTTCTTGCCTTTTCCTATTGATTGCTTGTACTTGCAGAGATATGCAACTCTACCGAACATTCTATCATCAATTTTGAACTGAGGTAGATGCATAGGTAAATTTTATCTAGCATTCACTTGAATCAACTCTTGGAACCTATTCAATGGAAGAATTAAATTTGTGCATACAAAGGGCATAAAATAAGCTCTTCAGCCGATCCTGTGGGACAAATACTGCAAATTTTAAATGTTTCATTTTCACATCAAATCAGTTATGGATCAATGATCTAGAATTGTATCTTCAATAAAATAACAGTTGGAAGATAACTGTCAGTTTTCCTTTCCAAATATTGCTTTATAGATCATGTGGTTGGACAAATTAGGACAGACAGACTTGGTATTCAACTGAGAGTTTCTTTTATTTTATCTGGACAATAATTAACATAAATCTATTACAACTGCATGATGAATAAAAGCATCATCAACAGCAACATCTGTATGGTTAAGATGTATATAAAATGTGTCCATTTATCATGTACTCATAATCCATCCAGTAATAACTTCAAACATTATACTAGGAATTTACAAATTCACATGTAAAACATTTTCTTAGTACTTTTTTAAGATGTTATTGATATTTGCAATTAGCACAAAAGAACAAAATATACACTATTGTGTTATGTTCCATTAAATTGGTACTAAAACTTTATTAGGGTAGAAAATGTAACTTGCGTAACAATGATGGACACACAAAATTTTATTTCTCTATTTAAAATTCATAAAATACTTGGGAGCCAGCAATTTACAGGTTTGGTGCCGGAAGTAGCTACACAACATTTGTTGATAATATTTTGTGTTCAGTTTCTTCAGTATAAAATGATTCCACAAGTATATAAAATATTTAAGTTTTCTTTATTCACAGTATAAAATGACTCCACAAATATATAAAATAGTTAAGTTTTCTTTATTCAAACACCGTATAAAATGACTCCACAAATATATAAAATAATTAAGTTTTCTTTATTCAAACACCGTATAAAATGACTCCACAAATATATAAAATAGTTAAGTTTTCTTTATTCAAACACCGTATAAAATGACTCCACAAATATATAAAATAGTTTTCTTTATTCAAACACCGTATAAAATGACTCCACAAATATATAAAATAGTTTTCTTTATTCAAACACCGTATAAAATGACTCCACAAATATATAAAATAGTTTTCTTTATTCAAACACCGTATAAAATGACTCCACAAATATATAAAATAGTTTTCTTTATTCAAACACCGTATAAAATGACTCCACAAATATATAAAATAGTTTTCTTTATTCAAACACCGTATAAAATGACTCCACAAATATATAAAATAGTTAAGTTTTCTTTATTCAAACACCGTATAAAATGACTCCACAAATATATAAAATAGTTTTCTTTATTCAAACACCGTATAAAATGACTCCACAATGCACATCTTACTCTTTAATATGCCGAAAGTATTATGACAGGGCAAACCGTGGAACATCATGTAACTGGTCGGACAGACACATTACATGTAACAGTAGTGGGGTGATAAAAATTAAATTTTTTAACATTATTTTTCCAACCAGCAAAACAATTTTTAAAGGTTAGCAATCAGAAGACACAAGTTTGTACCAAACATCCATAGTTTTATGTACTTGCAATGATAAAAAAGCTATTTTAATTTTTTTATATAGACGAGCAATGTCCCACTTTGATCTGTCTGGAATATAATGTTTTCAGAAATGACATAGGAAATTAAAAATTACCAAATTTTATGTCAAAACTGTCTTTTTCACAGAAGCATATGAACATATATAATAAGTAATATTTATGAGCAATTAAAGTTTGAAATGCTTTTCACAGCCATTTTTGAACAAACACTAGCATCTGACAGTAGACTGTACACATAGCCAAAGATGTCCAATAATATGGCATTCCAATAGTAATTTAATGTGAAGAATATTTCTGTGTTATATGAATATTAATTTGGATGAAATCCATCATATTATATGTGGTACTTTGTAATTTCTGTTAAATCCTTTCATTAGTTTTTATGGTTTCGCCCATTAATTTTTTTCAGTTATTAGCCCAAGCAGCAAAAAACTTTTCTTCACAAGAGATGGCAATTCAGAACTCCATGGAGGTACAATTTCTTTTACACTTTTGCAAAGGATATTATATAGAAAAAATTTGCATTGCAGAAGCAAGAAAAAATTTAGGCATTGTAAGTGTTCTTTATCATTCTTTGAATAGTTGAGCAGTGCTGTCTACAAATGCATTTGTTTGGCATTTGTCTTGAAGAAAGTCACAGAATAGTGAAGGGGCAAACTAGACTTGAATTTTAGGGAGAAGTGACTTCTTGTTTTGGACAGAATAGGGAGAAGTGGGAGAAGAATAGGGAGAAGTGGGAGCAAATCAAGAAACTATATATATATATATATATATATATATATATATATATATATATATATATATATCACTAGACTAACTGTATTACAAATAATCAAGTTGAAGACCAATGATGTGTCTGACAAAACAGTTATTGGGCTATTGTCATGGCAACTTTGATGCTCGAAGCTTTAGAAATAAGTTTGCTTTGAAGATGTGAAATAGAGTTCAAAAACAGTTTGTATGTGTTTCAAACCACAAAATCTCTCCAACAATGTGAGCATACCTGAGGTCGGACTTTACAGAGGAAAGCTGCTGTTTATTAATGACCGCTCAAGTGTCCTAAGTAGTTACAGTGTCCGCCTTGGATGAAGGTGGTCACAGGTTTGAACCCCGGCCGAGTCATACCCAAGACATTTTAAAATGCTACTAACAGGTGACTTGCTTGGTGCTCAGCATTAAGAGGTTAGTGTTAGGACTGTTTGACCTGGTGTCAGGACAATGTGACTGGGTGGGACATGATGCCCGAGTTCTAGACATCACTATAAACTGCCACACTGCAGACAGTGTAGCAATATTACTCACATTGTTAAAGCTATATTAAAAATCCAAACACACATACCATTTATCAATGAGCATATGTAGCAAGGGGATGTCGTTCATTCTTATTTGTTAGATGATAGTGATACAATAGTCCCTGTCTTATATTCCCTCCTCACCTTTTAAGGTCTTTTGAAACACTTTCTATAGATGTTAAAATATTTTCAAATACTATGGTCTCAATTTGTATTGTGGACCTCACTGGACAAAATTTTCATATTCTACAATGATGTGGTTAAATGTCTGTTACAATAATTGATTTAGATTTTTAATGGGTTATAATAATTGCCATAGTGCATTGGGAATGTGAATTAGAATGTTAACAGCCTATGTGGTTTGCTTTGGAAGAGAGTGTACTCATTTAGAAATAAAATCACTAGTAGTGACAATAGAATCTTGAAAGAAATGTTTCACTTTACATGGTGCCATAATTTCATCAACAATTGAATAATTGACTGTTAGCAAGTTATTGTGCTAATACTTTTTGATAAATTTTGTGTGAAACTGCTGATTCCTGTGGAGTTAGGTCCTTGGGTTCTCTTATTTCTCCTGCACACTCTAGTTCTCGTTATGAACATTTACATTTAACACTGGATTTTAGCAATATGTTATCTTCAGGTAGAAAATTCTCTGTTGTATGTATATTTTTTTTGTAAGTGTATGAATGTATCATATTCATATGCAGTATTTGTATTCTTGAAAGTTTGTGTGTTTGGATGGAGATTTATATGCACTGGTGGCTGGGTGGAAGATGGGTGTATGAACATAAAAAGCTTTGAAGATTAAAAAGTCTGGAATTGTTCAAAACATAGTGACACAGTTTGAATTATAGTGATACTAGTCACAGCATATTTAATTTTACACGGACTATGATCCAAGTTTTCACTTCACTTTGCTAATATTCATTGATGTGCATGACAGATTTCAGATCATATTTGATTGGGTAGTTTGTCATCAGTGCTCTGTATGCATTGAATAGATTATTTTTTGCAACTTAATCACTAAAACTAAAAATACAAAGATTAGAGATCTGAAGAAAGATGAGACTAAAAGACAAATCTTTATTTCTGGTAAGGCATCTCCTGATTTCTACTTACTATACATGAATCCATTGTGGGTGTCTTTGCAAGTGTTTTTGAGCTCTTATTTTAATAGTCAGTTATTAAAACATACACCTGTGAATTTGCACAAGCTTGTTTTGTTGGTGTAGTTCATATTGACACATGCAAAGGATGCAAGACGTTTCACAAAGACCTTCAAAACTGTAACTACTCATTGTGTGGAGGGAGCATCTAAGTCCATAAACTGCTGTCACTCACTAAACATATAAAAAATCACAGGACAAAATCATTTTTCCTTAAAGTAGGCAAAGTTTACATTTTGTAGGTGATTTGCATATAGTTGCCCACTTTGTCTGGTGGCATCACCCCTTGCATAATGTCTGATGTCCTGACATAATGAATAAATGCAAATCTTTTTGCCAGATTAAACAAACATGAACTAATTTTATGAAATGTAATACAGTCAAACCTGTTAGTAGTAGTCATCCATGGGAAGGAGCAAAACTGGCTCTTGTACACAGGTGACATCGGTGTGCAGGTTCACCTTTAAAACTTGTTTTTTGAACGAATAGCATGCACCAAATCCCATTATTATTATTATTATTATTATTATTATTATTGTTATTAAATTAGTGCACTGTTGAACAAAATCATAAAATAAATGTAAGTCTTGATAACTCTTTGCACAGATTATCCTGATCATGTTGATCTTATAAATTAAATGATTACTAACACTTAAAAAAGGAAATTAAAAAAGCAATATTCATCATATTTTCACTATAACACAACACTAATTTCACTATTGATTGAGAGTTTGTGAAACAGAGGACTGACTCTTTCTTTGGCCAGCATGCACAATAAAACTTAGGAGCACTTCAAAACAATATCTGGATAAATGAGCTGCTCAGTTTGCTCAGATGAAAAGAGTCGCCTTATGTGAGAGACTTATGATGAATGAAAAGAGTCAACTTATGTGAGGGACTTATGATGAATGAAAGAAGTCAGGTTATGTGAGGGACTTATAATGAATGACAAGAGCTGGCTGATGTGAGAGACTTATAATGAATGAAAGGAGTCAGCTTATGTAAGAGACTTATGATGAATGAAAAAGTCACTTTTTTGTGAGAGACTTATAATGAATGAAAAGAGTCAGCTTATGTGAGAGACTTATGATGAATGACAAGAGTTGGCTTATGTGAGAGACTTATGATGAATGAAAGGAGTCTGCTTATGTGAGAGACTTGTAATGAATGAAAACAGTTAGCTTATGTGAGAGACTTATGATGAATGAAAAGAGTCAGCTTATGTGAGACTTATGATGAATGAAAGGAGTCTGCTTATGTGAGAAACTTATAATGAATGAAAAGAGTCAGCTTATGTGAGAGACTTATAATGAATGAAAAGAGTCAGCTTATGTGAGAGACTTATAATGAATGAAAAGAGTCAGCTTATGTGAGAGACTTATAATGAATGACAAGAGTCGGCTTATGTGAAAGACTTGTGATGAATGAAAAGAGTCAGCTTATGTGAGAGACTTATAAAGAATGAAAAGAGTCAGCTTATGTGAGAGACTTATCATGAATAGTGAATGAAAAGAAGCTTTATGTGGCTTTTGTTTGTAACACATGAACCAGAACTTAGCCAGCCTTTACAGACACCATTTGTAAATAATGAATGACCCCTGACCCTAATAAAATGGGTCTTTCTCTCAAATGATAAATATGACCTCATTTTTGAATATGATATTTGAGTTATAATGACAATGTGACTGGAATGGAATATACTTTGTACATTGATCTTTTGTGCTGTTTCTTTTATAAACAATGCCTTCCCCATCAAACAGAAGATTAATTTCCATTATAGAACAGTCACTGTTGACATGTTCCACTGACTACTATAAAGCAGGGAGAAACCATTATTTGGGTAACAGAAAGCAGGTGAGTATTATATACATGTGACTGTTATGTGATAATGTTTTGAATGTATATAAAGAATTTTGTGTCCTAATTTATTCAATAATTTTATTTTAGACACTGAAGAAAATGGACCTTATCAAAACCCAGTTTGAATATCAGTAAGTAGTGTCACAATTTGTCACTATCAATATGTTGATGACAATTCTTCAAATCATTGCAGTATTACCATTATAACAGTACCAAGGTGCTGCGTTGCTGGATAACAGTTATTCAGATCATCGAAGTATTACAATTGTAATGGTACTAAGGGTACTGGCTTGCTGCATAACAGTTATTCAGATCATCAAAGTATTACAGTTATAACATTACCAAGGGTCCTGGTTTGCTGGATAACAATTATTCAGATAATTACAGTATTACAATTATAACAGTACCATAGGTCCTTGCTTACTTGATTTATCTATAATGGAGCCATCTATCCTTGCCAGTGCTTTGCTGTTTTCACTTATCAGCAATGAAAAGATGCACAAAATTGGTTGTTTTCTTATTGGTATGACACCAAATCATGTATATGCACATCACAAGTCATCCACTTTCAACACCTGTACATTGATAATTTCTCATACTTAGATTCTTGTTTTTGTGTTTGGTTTAATTTTATTATTGATCCTATGTAACACCTTTTCTTTTGTGCAGCTTATCATGGATTTCCTAGCATTCTATCTTTTCTCAGAAATAAGCAATAATTAAAATTTTTCTTGTAAAACACAATAGTTGACTTATTTTGACTAAACTTAGTATGCATTACAATTTGAATCAATAACATGTCTTTTTTTCTTCCAAAATAAATTAAATTTCAAGCTTACTTTTTAAATGGTGTTCAGGGTATGTTTCACTTTCTAAAGCATGTTCTATGGAGGTTGTATTTAGTGTTATCCATGTCTTTCCATTATACATCCATCCATACATTTAGTGTTATCCATGTCTATCCATTGAACATCTATCCATATATTGAGTGTTATCCATGTCTATCCATTGAACATCAATTCATATATTGCTTGTTATCCATGTCTATCCATTGTACATCCATCCATATACTGAATGTTTTCCATGTCTATCCATTATACATCCATCCAAATATTGCTTGTTATCCGTGTCTATCCATTATACATCCATCCAAATATTGCTTGTTATCCGTGTCTATCCATTATACATCCAGCCATGCATTCAGATACATCCAGCTTGTGATGAATTCTGCTTAAATAATTGTGAAAGGATTCATTAGATTTGTATCAGATTTGATATGGATATTAATATCAGTCTAGTTCAATTGAAATTTCATCCTTTTGTTGGTAATTGTAAGAATTGTGTCCCTTGTTTGGTTTGAAACTTTCCCTTTTCACCTTGAGCAAAGTTTTTTTTCTTTTTTATAATGATACCTTGTTGGTGTCATCATCACTTTCCTCTGAACATGTGTCTAGATTTTCACCTGAAGTGTAAACAACTTCTTTGACCAGCTTTGTAAAAACAATATGTATGAATCATATATTGTTGTGGGGGATTTGTTATGGTTGGGGGTGGGGTGCTGCCACTATTTTATTTACACTATTGTAGAAGTCCCACCCAGGCTTGATTTTGGTTGGAAGTTAAATTAGTGAAAGATAGATGTACAGTTCTGAGCCCCCAGTCAGCAATGCTGACGGTTAGATGGTTAAATATACAGAAAAGGGTGAAATTCAATGAATAACAATTTAATAACAATTCAGTAATCAAACAATTCAAATTTCCAATTACACTCCTTCTGCTCGACCCTTTAATAGCCTATTGCATCACTTGATTAGCAGTGTGAGATCCATTTCCACCTGTCCTTGTATTTTACTCATCTGTGGTATTCTTCTCTCTCATATTTCTCCCAATTCCTTCTCCTCTTCCTCCCTGACTTTCTCTCCAAATTCCTTCTCCTCCTCGACTTCTCTATACTCCTTCTCCTCCTCCTCCACTTTCTCCTCCAGACTCCTTTTCCTCCTCCTCCACTTTCTCTCCACCTTCCTTCAATCAACTAGACTTTTGTCGACTTTGACTGTTCGGCTAGTCTCAATTCCATCTCCACCTCTTGGAGTCTTGGGACTAAATTGAACCAGAAGTTCTCTGTCTCCGAAAAAGCTTCCTTTTGAAGCTTTGTCTTTCCGTAGAATCTACCTCTAAGTTTTACCACCAAATTACGAGTGGCTTTTCTAAGAGTAACCCTATTTCTCAGCATTCTGTCTAGGCAAAACTAAATCTTGGCTTACGAGTTATGAAAGTTATAATTCAGCCTGCATTGTAATCACACCCTCTATCTCAATTCTGATTGGATATCGCTGTGAACCGATCCAATCAAACATAGCGGACAATGTCCCTCTTGCTGTCTGTCAGTGTGGGGATGGATGAGAACACACCCCACTCACCCCCCGGGCTTCCCTCTGATCTTAGGACTAAGCTGTAACACATAGGTGTGAAGTGGTGCGATCTATCGCCTGTGCCGATTTGAGATTCCAGGTCTCCATCCAGTATTGTAACCTTGCATAAGAGGTTAACACTAGCCCATAGCAACCTTTAGACATCAAACACATGGCAGCGGTAATATTCCCAAGACAGTAGATTATAGCTTGCTTTACATGACTTTATAGCTGGGGCTTAGCAAACATGACAATTGTCCACGATCAATATCTTTCAGGTAATTTTAGTTAATCAAGATTTTGTAAGGAACAGATGTGCATTTTGTCATAGTAGCTAGTTTTGAAACATTTTTTTGATAATCTGATGAAGGCTTCAATTGTATAACTGAGAAACATTATTGCTAGTAATGTTCTATCCAAGGAAAATACAGCATAAAATGAATGTGCTAATAGATTTTTTCCACAAGTAATTTGAATGAATCAATGATGAGTCAGTGGATAACAGTTAAATATATTGATGATATGAAGATATATACATACCAACACACTGGGTAAATAAAAAAGTTCCCTAGATTTCATCCACTAAAGCAATTTTTTCATTTAAACAATAAGAACATGCACACACATGCATGTGTACACACACAGACACAGACACAGATACACACACATACACACACACTCTGATTGTACAGAAAATCAAAGCTATCCAAAATACGGTAGTGGTCTAAGCTAAAGAATAAAAGAAACAAAATGAAATGAGAAATAACTACAAAAGCAATGATCTAAATGCATTTACATTGCAAGGGAAGGTGATTGAAAGCTGTGATAATAATAATAATAATTATTCTTATTCTTATTATTATTATTAATATCATTATTATTATTATTATTATTATTATTATTATTATTATTAAAACAACAATAATAATAGTAACTTAATGTCACTATGTGAGTCATGCTGAGCAAACTGACAGGAAAGAAACTAATTCACAATGTGTTGAACAGTTCACATTTGGACCTTTGGTTCATTTTATCCAAACTTGACGTGTTTGCATCTGCAGTGTCCAATATCTCTCTATATGGCCACATTCATGGTCACTCCAGCTCGGAAACTACTCAGTGGGGGGGGGAAGCATTTAGAGGGACTGGACAGAGTATCCAGCTGAGTTGATATGGTTGATCTTGTTTCTGATATGACTTTGTGGCTGTTCATTCTAATGTACAGACTTACGGGAAAGAAACTGAACCAAAAGCTATGAACAGTTATGAAAGCCATGTTAATTTTAATATAATTTATTGCTCGTGTATCAATAATACCAAACATCTGGAATATATCTTACATAACCAGATGACTGTTACAAATTTACAAATCCAGGGACACAAAGAAATGTTTGCAAGTATGCCAAATTGACATGACAAATATGTAAAATATCACGACTGATTATAATCAGTGATTGATTAGTTCTGATAAGCTGATATTGACCTTAAAATTTAAACTGATTCCCAGCACTAGAATTTATGAATGATTTATTAGCGAAGCATAATATTATCAACTCTTTCTTTTTTATTGCAGACAGTCTGCAATTGAAAGAAGGTAAGAACTTTCTTCCATTTGCCAGAAGTTCCTGCAGTTTGAGGGTCCACACTAGTGGTTGATTTGGGTATGATTGTAGCCATTCAGTCATTTCATCTAAACATGCCCAGAAGATGAAATTCACTTCGACTTGTCTGGATTGCATGTCATTCCTGAACCCTTTTTTGTTTCACTGCAATGCATTCATAATTAAAGTCAAACATTGACTTAGGGTTCAGTTTTCATCTCAGAGATGCTGATGGAAAGTTAGAAAAAAGAAGTTTTATGCTCTGTAGTAAATTTTGTTGATTATTTGACAATCCTAAAAATGCTAGAAATTGCATTAATATCAAAGGAATCACTTGCAAATTGAAATTTTGTAGACCATTACAAACAAAACTATAGATCTGTTGTTGTATCCTGGCACACTATGAACAAAATTAAAAGTATTTTCCACTATATCATCCTATGAATGAATAAAAAGAGGACTTATAAATTAAATATGGAAGCAGTTGTTGATTTCTTCTAAATATATAAAATCAGGACTTCAGCTATAGAAATAGTTGTTGATTTCCACCTGTAACCTATTTTCAATGTTAACTTTTGTATAGTAACTATGTTGTACAACAGCTGTGGTGAAGCAAAATAAGAACAGTTTTAATGTTTTTGTAAAGTTTCAATGCTGTTTAATCAGTATTTTAATAATGTAAAGACTCCTACTGAAATTACCCTGTGGTCCTGTTGTCTCAGATTGTACACTACTTATCATAACACTCTGATCCTGCAGTGTCAAACTGCACAGTACATATGATAGTACCTATATAGTTATGTAGCTTCAGATTGTACACTACTTATGATATTAGTCTGTGGTCTAGTAGTTTCAAATTGTACACCACATATAGTATTATCCAATGGTTTAGTTGACTCAGATTCATACCTTTTAACCAATTGAGATGAAAACCTGTATGTCAGACCAACAAAAACCTTACAAAGACCCCAAAAAAGGTTACGCAAAAAATGTATTCATTCATTATATAAGATCAACAGTTTTAAAACAACAAATGCCATAAACTGATTTTACAAACATTTACATAATTATTTACATCTCTGAAACTTTATTTCATTTATTCTTTTGATTTTCAATGCATTGTAACACACACACGTTATTATATGCAACACATGCACCCTTTGCACTTTTCAAAATGTATCAGGGGTTTTAAAGTCTATGCAGCAGGTGTCAATGTTTATTTTACACTGTAAAAATGATGTTAGAGTGTCTGCATTCAGGTACTTCCTACAATCTGTATACATTTTTTTCATCATAGGAAAAGATCTCTCAGTCTGCATTGTTGTTAGGCAAGGTAAGTAGTTGCTGAATAACTGATTTCAGATTTGGGAAGCAGATGCCACCAGTACTAATTGTCTGGCTGATAATATCCAGCCAGTAGCTACAAAAGTTCCTTTTCTGGCAATCATCTGTTAATACAGGAACACACTCATCAGGCAACATGCAGTAATCCTCAAACTCGTCTTTAAGTGCTTCATGATCCAGGTGTGGAGCAACTAAAAAACGAAATTGTTGCTACTAGTAAAAAGAAAGATATGTACAAGGTATTTTGAAAAAAGAATTTTCAAGGTGTAATATTAACTTCTTTGGATTTATCATGGTCTCATTATTACATATTTATATTTTTCCCCCATAAACCCTTAGTCCTACAATATAAAACCTCGACCTGATGTATTTTTTTTTGGCCATCGAGGTCTTATTGCCCAGTGACGGTGCTGTGTAGCCTGTTCTGACATCGATTAACTTCGGAATGATAAGTAAAATTTTCAGGAATATCTCATACACTTGGCATCCCATATTGGCGCTTTTCTACATATTAAAGGTATAATGTTTTAGTCAGACTTTACATACACTGATGTCTTTTGCTAATAAATTCAAATTCTCACACAAGCAAATGGACATGTTTTCAAGTTCCGTGGGACTACATTTCAGTTGGCTGGGATGTGATGGAAGCTGGGAATACTGAAATTGGTTAAAAGGATGATAAGAATCCTGAACGAAACTTAGCTATCTAAACACTTTCTTCAATATTAATATATTTTTATTCATTTCGTTAAAGAAGGATACTTCAACTTAACCCAGTTTTGGCATTCCCAGCTTCCATCACTTTCCAAAACATATTAGAGTCATCCCCACGTTGCTTGTGCACAGCTAAAAATGATTCTGGATTGTGCTCGATTCTAAAACAAAATTATATCCAGACTCCTGGGATTAACAAAAAAAATTGTAAAACTTTATTTAACAAAAACGTTAATTTTTATAAAAAAAAACTCTACAAATTACGGATAACCCATACAAGTTGACAAGTATGCAGATTTTACACTACTTTTGATAATACCCTATGATCCATTAATTTCAAATTGTACACTGCATGTGATACTAGCCTGTGGTCAAGAAGTTTCATATTGTTCATGATTCATGATAATACCATGTAGTCCAGTAGATTCAAATTATGCACAACATATGATATTAGCCTATGGTACTATAGTCTCAAACTGTACACTACTTGTGATATTACCTTATGGTCCTAGTGTCAGTGTATGTGCTACTTGTACTCCATATGCTATACTTATTTCCATGGTAATATAAAAAATATTTAAATGCAGAATATTCTAAGTATGAAACAGGTCCTCTGTACAACTTGCTTGATGTATAACAAGTTTTGGTTTAAATAAATAGCTACTCTGTACAACTTGCTTGATGTATAACAAGTTTTGATTTAAATAAATAGCTACTCTGTACAACTTGCTTGATGTATAACAAGTTTTGGTTTAAATAAATAGCTACTCTGTACAACTTGCTTAATGTATAATGAGCTTGGCTGAAATAAACTGCTCCACTCTACAACTCGATTAATGTATAATTTTTTTTAATTGAAATGCCTTGAATGGGTTGAGAGTTATGCTCTAGAAAAGAAAGTGTTTATGATAAATAGACAGACAGACAGTGATATCTATATCCACACATGTTGCATACTGGGGGATATAAGATTTACAGACCGTGATAGTTTTACCCCCCATATTAAGTATTAGGTGCATCAAAAGAAAGGAAGTCATGCATTATTCAAGATATGACTATGATGGGACCCATGACAACTTACTTACAGTCTTTCTTTGTGCTTTTTCAGTATGTCCACAGTTGATGATATCCATGACCAGCTTCGTACAATACAGAGATAGCTGATTATGATTTCCCCAACGATATGTGAAAAGGAGGGATAATGGACCTTGCAAGCAGAATGTCATTCGGGACCCAGTGCAATATATATAATAAATTTGAAAAAAAAATATATCAGTCAAATTGATAGTTGACTTGTTTTCTTTGTCCTTATTTTGAACTGTTTTAGCTCAGTTAAGGATAGAAAAATAATGACTGGATTAAGCTTCTGATTGATATGTTATTGTGCACAGATTCTGAGAAGATCTTTCAGAAGTTTTGTTTAGATACAAAATTGATCACATCATATTGAAGTCTACTTCCAGCTTGCAGTGAATAATATATTGAATCATTCAGTGAATAATATATTGTATCATTCAGTGAATAATATATAGTATCATTTGGTGAATAAATTTATTGTATCATTAAGAGAATAATATATTGTATCATTCAGTGAATAATATATTGTATCATTCAGAGAATAATATGTTTTATCACTGAGAGTTTCATAAAAAATGAATTTCTAATGAACACAAGTTTTTGATTCTTTTATACATCACAAAACTGCAAAATGAGGTCACTGTCACCGATATTTAATGCTTCAGTAATCTACATTAACCTTTGAGTTTAGCTCATTTCTTAGTATTACTTTAGAGTCATGTAAGTTGCTATGTTGATTCTTTCATGAGTAGTACACCTTTCAGTGAAAACTAAGTCACCATGACCTGTATTTCACATTCAAATGATTAGTGTTAACCATTGCATTTAGGTGAATTTGTTAGAGTGATCTAATATGTAATTTGTATCTTACGTACTGCGTAACTGTGACAAAAATAGTTTCACAATTTGGCCATAGCACTATTAGCACTTTTATTTTTTATACTTCAGATTAGAAGCCAATGAAACCTCTGGTGTCAAAAATGCTGAAAATCATCTTGTTTCTTCCTGTTCTATAGTCTAAATAAATTGATTTAATTATAAAAATATAGAAATGTGTGGAAAATTTATACTATGTTTTTGAAATAAACAAGAAGGTTTTTTTTCCCTCTGATTTGATCTAAGATAATGTAAATGTTATAAAGATGACTTATCATCAGTTTGATTCGCTGTTTGCAATGTTTGCCTTCATGTGTATAATTGTGGCACAACCTGAATCGGTTTTTGATGAAGTAAAGACATGCACAAATGTTTGAGTGACGCCAAAACTTTTGATATGAGCAAAAAAGTTATTTCTCAGAATATCAGGTTTATCTAGGATTGATCTAAAGCCATTTTCTATGTTTGCAAGTCCATGTCAACAGAAAGAAAAATGAAATTATTCCAATTATATTGTGCTCATAATTTGTTTTATATCAAAATTACATAAAGACTCTAATTGAATATTTTTTGCATCTTCTAAAGTGTACATCAGCGTTATCATGTAGGTACCTTTTTCAACTTTAAATAAAATAGGAATTGTTATTCTAAAATTGAATGCTCAGGTTTATACAGTCCTGATTATTGAGTTGTCATCCAAAAATTTCCAGACATAAATACTTTATAATTGTACCTGGGTACTAAACTGGTTAAAGAAAGGACATCAGGTCTCCTCATTACTACTGCAAGGAGTAGTATACATGTTTTCAAATATGCGGCACATTTATTGTGACATTATAACATGTGAAATTCAGTCCATATTACACTGGATAACACCTCTTGGTTGGCTTTGTTTAAGAATTTCCATGTATTATAACACTGAGTTTGTCAGATGTATTTCCTAGGGAGGTTATATAATGATCATCCAAGGAATATTAATCAATGCACATCAGTTGCTTTTTACTGGTAGGCACAGGGAATTCAGAGATAGCATTAACCATAGCTTTTACAGGCTTAACTTGACCATGTCCCACAGTCTGTACTAAAAATGTGACACAAACTGTGCAAAACTCAATTTTACTTAAATTAATTGTCAAATTTGCTTCACTCATCCAACAAAGAATTTCGGGATAGTTTTCATGTGATTCCAGTAATCACTGTAAATACTGAATTGTCATTGCATTACAGTCATCTATATCATGTTCATTAAGTGCTGGAATGTAGAGGGAGAATTTTTCATACCGAATGGCATCACTTTATATTGGTAGAGTCCATCTGGAATTGCAAAGGCTGAAATTTATTTTGCTCAATCCATAAGTGGAATCTGCCAGAATCCTTTTTAAAGGTCAAACTTGGTGACATATTTTGCATCTCTAATTCTGTCAATACAGTAATCAATTCTTGGTATTGGAAGTGGGTCTGTTTTCTTGACACTGTTCACTTTTCAGTATTCAGTACACATAAGGCAAAAGAATTATCTGGTTTTGGCACAAGAATATATGTTGAACTCCAGTTACTTTTGCTTGGTTCAATAAAGTCATTCTCAAACAAATATTCAGTTTCCTTTAAGCTTTCCTGCTTGACAGGAGTCCTCTAAGGATGCTGTTTCACAGGTTTGGAATCTACAATTTCAACATCATGGTAGATTTTGTTTATTCAAGTTGGAACATCTGAGAAAAGTGCTCATATTAGCTGCTTTAACTCATTCTTTTCCTGTGGCTGTGAAAGTTTATTGTCCAGATTATTGTTTTAGAATTTTAAGACTTTGAACCAAAGTCACTACAGTCTGGTCATACTTCATCATTTAAACTTTCACTATGTGGGACAGGAACAACTAAATTATTGAATGATTAACAGAGCTATCTTGACCAACATACTCATTTATCATATCAATATGGCAGAGTTGTTTCTGTTTCTGCCTCCCTGGAGTGTCCATTATATTCAATTTTGGAATAATTTGGGAATACCTTGTGGAATTCAATTGGAACTTCATACATTTGGAATTGTAATAGAACTTTGGGATTTAATTTACAATTGTATAAGTTCTTTTTAAATTTTCACTTTGTATTCTAGGGAAATTAATTATTTGTTGAATTTTACAAACCTTGTTGCTTTTTGCTCCTTTTTTACCATAGAGTCTTAATATTGGTATTTGGATTCAGGTCACTATTATTACTTCTGGTTCAGTATCCAAGAGTGTAGTTCCAGTGTTTTTTAAGAGCATTCTTCCAATCACATTGTGGTTGTGATACAAGTGTTAGACTGAGGCATACTTGGTATTAATTTAAAGGTAATTAATTATTTTGTAGAATATGAGCCTTATGGTTTGATTGTCTGTATGTATTTTGTAGAATATGAGCCTTATGGTTTGATTGTCTGTATGTATTTTGGTGAAAGTGTGCAATGAGTAATGAGGCATTGTTGCTAATTCAGGAGTAAAATCTGTGACCCATTTTATATTGCTTTGGTTACAGTCCAGCCTCTCCAAGAAAATGCTGCATAAAGTATGACAAGAACTTCATCGTGAGTTCATCTTTCAAATTATTTTAGGTTAACAGATATTTGATAACGTATGCTTTATTAGGATTTAGACACAGTGGAATGTTCAGTAATGGGAAACAAATGTAGAGACTGTATAGGATAAATAATTGTGATCCAAATCCATTTAGACATTTTAAAAGTCTCGAGAAGCATTTAGAATCTTTCTCTGAAAGCATTTTTTAAGACCTGCCTTTCCCTTTGTTTGGTATTGGTTGTCTTTATGGTAGGTTATGTTTTCATACATATTTCTATGGTGCTTGTATAAAGCCAAGTTATCTGTCATATTATTTCTGAAGCTTCTAAGTGCATCATGTGTGCATTGTTTTGCTGCATTACAATCCGCATCATGCCAGGTTTGATTGTTGACCTAAACACAATCACTTCTGTTAATGATATCATTTTGACCTACTTTCATTGTATTTACTAATTCACAAATACTGTCTATGAAAGCATTTAAAGCATTATCGAGTTGATTCTGCTCACAGTGTGAGTAAGAGATTTTTCTGATCATGAAATTTTTCAACTGGGGAGATCAGCTAGAAACAAGTGAAATATTATTGGTTGATGAATAGATTCAATCTTATTACCAATCTTGAAGGTAGTTATACACGCAAATATTGATTGATCAAAATGTAAATAGTATATGACTATAGTAGAGTTATTTTGCATATATGTAAAATTTTCAATGCCGTTATCATTCCCACATCTACCCTTTGCAATCCTTATTCCAGATTGCTGACAAAACATCCGTAAATTCTTACCATAGTGATCAAGCTTCTCAAAAAATTATATTAATAAAGTGCAAAAATCTATTGCAAGTAATGAGATTGTTAGTAAAACAAAGAATTCAGGATTATAAAGGGAATATGTTTAATATGTAGAACAAGAAAAATGAACTTTTTGTCATCAAGTAAGTGAAAATCTGATAATATAATGTAATATAACATATTAGTATAATACATAAATCATATTTTAAAGTGCGAGAAAGATAAAAATAATGTGGTTATTAGATAGAAATAATAGAAGGCTTATGATAGGTATATGTTCAGTATGTAAGACAAGGAGAACAACATTTGTTCTGTTGTTGAAAAACTTGGTGACATTAACATACATGATCCCTTATTATCCCCAACAGGATTAATGTTACATCTGGGTTATAAATATTGTGGACCAGGAAGTGCATTAGATATTGGTTCTCCAAGTAATAAGTTATATGCCATATGTGAATAAAATTATTGCTGTTACAGCAGTGGAGCTAAATCTGTCTCAAAAATGAAAAAGAAATGCTCTAAAAATAGAGGTTCATATTGGAGAAAAATTTGGAAAAAAGTTTTCAGAACAGTTTATTGTTAAACCAATAATTAAAAAAATCTTTAAGTTCAGATCTTCCAAACAAAACATAATGAGTAGTTTATGTGGACTACAGAAAATAGCTAAAGTATCGCATAGACCTAAAAATAATAAAGTTCATTCAAAGCCCTGTAATAACTGATACAATTGATTTAATACAGTCATATGATGTGGTTGAAAAGTATAATAAAGGAGATACATATTTGTTGATGGTAATTAATACATTTAGCATTTATGTGTTTACTGTACCTCTGTAAAATAATCTAATATAACAAAAATATAAAGACAAGATAACCAATAAGCTTTGGACTGGACACAGAACTGAATTTTATAATGTAAAATTTAAACACTGTCTAGATAATAATAATATTGAAATGTGCGATACATTTAACAAAGGTAAAGCAACTCTTATTTAGCAGTTGAATCGAACTTTTAGAAATATGTGGAAGTGTTTGGCAAGAATAATGAATAAATATAATAAAGCAATGAAGAATTAAAATGACACCTTCTGAGGCTAGCAAAACAAAAACAAAAACAACAAAACTGGGCATACTTTCTGTATGAATTTACATAGTGATAATAATTTTCCAGAAAAAGGAAAACCAAACTCAAGATGCAAAATGCAAAATAAGATATGGGAAGAATATTAATCAAACATATGTTTGAAAAAGAATATATCAACAAGAGGACTGAAGAAATTTATAATTTATGATTCTCCTAACCCAATTTAATTTGAAATTGTGGTTTTACAAGGTGACAGAGAGCAACACAAATTGTTGTTCAGATTTTAAAAAGCTATTATAATGTGATTATAAAAACAATGCAGCACATGTAATATAGAAAGGTTACAAAATTGATTTATGGATTCCATTTAAAATTGTACAACTGATTTATTATTTTTTATGTTAAAATGAAATAAAGCACTGAAGAGTGAATACAAGTTTCAAATTTGCTAAGGTGCCTTATGTAATATGAAAATGATTAATCTTGAATGTTTTAATTTTTCTATCTTTGTCTTGTATTGTAATTTAATCTTGCCATCCTGACCGCTCCAGTGGCCTAGTGGTTAGAGCATCCGCCTCGGATGCGGGAGGTCGTGGGTTCGATCCCTGGCCAAGTCATACCAAAGACTTATAAAAATGGTACTAACAGCTGCCTTGCTTGGTGCTCAGCATAAAGAGGTTAGTGTTAGGACCGGTCGGCCTGGTGTCAGGATAGTGTGACTGGGTTGGACATCATGCTAAATGTCTGCAGCATGATGCCCCAGTGCTAGACATCGCTATAAACTGCCACACTGCAGACATCGTAGTGATATGACTGAAAAATTGCTAAAGCAACATTAAAAATCCAGATCTTACACACACACACCAACACATCAACACACACACACACACACACACACCAACACATCAACACACACACACACACTTGCCATTCTTATATATAAGATTCTTTTTGTGTACTATTAAAAAGATCAATTAAATTTTTTTATGATTTATATACTCTGCAAAACTATTTTACATTAATGCTACAGTCATAAAATTATTTAAAATTGTAATTGGTTTAAAAAATATACTTTAATACATGTATGAAAATATAAATGAAAAATATAAGTGATGTAAAATTAAGGTATCATCGAAGTGATGTAAAATTATGCTATCATCGAAGTGATGTAAAATTATGCTATCATCGAAGTGATGTAAAATTATTCAATAATAAATGTATTAGAATCCAAAATTAAACGCAATAAAGATTTTGAAAAAGTTAAAAAAGTATTTTAGAAAAATAGTTAATAAAAAAACCCATAAAAAATATATTTTACAAAAATCCAAAAATATAAAATTACAAAAAATATATTAACTTTAAAAGAAAAATGGGTATAGAGTTATTTGAGTTAGAAACAATTTGGATTGAACTGAAACAACTATCGTCTAAGCTCATCATTCTGTGCTCTCCTTCAAATTCTCTATCGTCTTGGTTTGAGAAATTTGGAAATGAGTTATCTGCTCTTCCAACTCTGGCTCAGAACCTTTGTTAATGAGTGATCTAAATATTGATTTTAATGAATTACCTTTAAGGTAAATGGAATGATATTGTGCAGATATATAATCTAACTCAAATGATACAGTCCCCTGCTCGAGTCACTTACAAGTCGATCTCGTTAATCAGTAACATTTATTTTTCCCACTCCGAATTTATAGTTGAGACATTCATCCCAACATATTCTTCTAGTGACCACTATCCAATATGTACCAAAAGAAACAAATTCTGAAAACTAGTAGAAAAGGCGTACACCTCTATAAAGTACATATCTTATAAACATCTCTTGGCTGAAAACATTTGGAATGTCTTGAAATATGCTTCAAATTACTGTCAACCTACTGGAATAAATCCAGACCTCTGTGTTAAACGTTGATCAGCATTTTCTCTTGCATTCTAAACTTGGCATGGTCCAGTGAAATGCAAAAATATCAGAGAATGATGCAGCCAGACTGGTTTGGTTCTGAAAAAAAGGTAAGCATTGAAACTTCATGATTCTGTCACAAACCGTGATAAATGAAGTTATAAGAAAATTAAGAAAAAAAATTATCTATAAAGCTAAAGAGGATTATTTTTTAAAGATAAACACTGAAAGAAAGTGAAAAATATGGAAAAATTTTCTTTTAACTTCAAATAAAGTTAAAAGTTAATTATTTCCTTTCAGAATTCAAAACAGATAATCTTACTAATGTCTTGTATAATAATTTATATTTGTTTGCGTTTTCTCCTTGATTGTATGCTATGTAGGTTTACTTTGTATTTGTTTGCATTTTCTTCATGATTATATTTTATGTATAATTGTATTTTGGATTTGACTTTGTCCAGAATCAAGTTCACTGTGTACCTGACCAATAACTTTTTAATTTTGTAAACAAATAATACAAATTAATATTTCTCTAAACGCATTAAATGGGTACAGTGTTGGTTATGTACACATGAAATAAAAGGTGTAGGATTCTTCACCATCACAGTTACACTTCTGTCAATGTAAGCTATGAACCAAGAAAAAGGTTTGGGAACCTATTATTTGAAAGCCAGTGCCATTTTTCTACCATGTTAGCTTGAATAGTTCTTTTAAACAGGGATTTTGAAATTCCTATATGTGGTTTGATGCCTGAAAATGAAAGCTTACTGTAATAAGCAAGGAATAGAGCAAAATACAAATTCATGAATTTTTTTAATGTCTTCCTGAATGCAAAATGCAGTTCTTAAAATATGAAACAATGAAGATTTAATGAACAATTGAATTGTGGTGAAACAGTAACAAATTTCACATTCCAGTCATTATGTAATAATAATAATGATAATAATAATAATAATAAAAAGAAGAAGAAGAAGAAGAAAATGAAGAAGACGAATATAACATAATCTTATTTTGCTTAGATCTCAGCTAAGAATGATTTTCTTTTTATTTATAGAAAAAGGGATTGCAATGCATGTCCTAAACTGCTTGATTTTTTGTAAAATATGGCTGTTGAAAGCATCAGAGAAAACTGTCTAGTCTGAGTTGAAATGATTGTCATTCAAAATTTTTCAATATCAAATGCTTGAAATGATGCAACAGTCACACACACCAAAATTATTGAAAGTTGATTAATTGACAAATGTGGTGCAGAGAGAGAGAGAGAGAGAGAGAATTTATTTATAATTTGGAATCAAACAATATCGGTAAAATAAAAAAGCTTTCAGTCATGAAGTTAATATGCATGCATACAGTTAAAGGTCTTACTTGTGAGAATTTATGAAATGAGGTTTTAGGACTTCCTGTTTACTCCCCAAGTTCATTTCATTAATAATTTTTTTCTATCATATTGAATTCAGACCCATTCATCCATCACTGATGGATCTTAAAATGTTATTGCATGTTAAAGTTGCTCAAAACATCGATGGAAAATAATGAAATTTTTTCTTTTTATGATATCCACTTGTCCGTCATATCAATGTAATTGTAACCATTTTCCACAGGTTAGAGGGTTTGGCTCAGTTATATTTATTATATCTGCTATTTTCTCTTTCTCCAACTTTTTGATCGATCTAACTCCATAGGTACATACGTTTTTTTTTTTTTGTTTTTTTACATGACACAATCTTTCGGGGATGTTAATCTTCGTTACACTGGTCTTTACGCGTGTTCATAGTAAAAGCTATAGTTGTTCGAATATGTATAAACGTTGCATTGGACAGACACTTGGTGAGTTTCATAAGAGGGTTGATGCTTGAAAAAATTTATTTACTGTTAAAACAAAATGACATTTTTCCAATCCCAGTCGTTCTGTGTGACTACCATCACGTATACATCCCTTTGGGCCTCTGCTGAATAATACACTGATATTCATCATTCCAGTCATCCCCATCATTAATTTTCAAATCCATTATTTCTTGCTAACAAAATGTATCTGAAAGTGTCTATCAAATTAAGTCCATTGCCAACTAAGCCATTAAACACATTTATGAATTATTTAACAATGGTTCGATTGGAAGCACTTTGACAACATATTAGACTTTCATGAAGGACTAGGTAACATCAGAACGCCACCCCTGTGGACGACAAATGATATGAGAACAATGATAATTCAAGTACATTGTACACTCAGTAACTTCAATTATTAAAAAACTTGGCAAAGTTCACATTTATTTCATCATTTTGAATGAATGCCTTTGATCATTTCAGTCCATTAGAGACTAGGAAATGTTCGTTGCTTTGACAAATAAAAGCAATAATATCTGTTGACCACATTGGGTCTATATAATATAGTTGCTCACTGTCAAGTTCACAACATGAATCACTTACGTGATGATGCTTTGTAGGGTGCAAAAGGGCTCTGCGCGAACGATCAATACAAGTGTGAAATGCTATCATTCAGTTTATCTATTCTAACAGTATTCATTTTTACAGCATTTAATGCATGATATTATTGATTATATGGTTTTGTAGCATGGCGGATGATTATATCTCTACATTTGACTTTGGGTGAAATGAATCAGACACCCAAGATCTATGTATTTGAAGACTCACTAAGAATACCTGTCATTAGTGAAAGGGACTGGATTGGACCATATCTCTACATTTGACTTTGGGTGAAATGAATCAAACAACCAAAATCTGTGTATTTGAAGACTCACTAAGAATACCTGTCATTAGTGAAATGGACTGGATTGGACCATATCTCTCCATTTGACTTTGGGTGAAATGAATCAAACAACCAAAATCTGTGTATTTGAAGACTCACTAAGAATACCTGTCATTAGTAAAAGGGACTGGAGCGGACCATATTCTTGTGAGATTGGTAAATATAGCCAGGACTCAATGCCAGACTGATTAACGCTACTGTCTTCCAAGATGGTTTTCAAAACAATACCAACGAACCACCTGCCACTACTATTTAAAAGTGTGAAAAACTTTGTTTAAAGGAAATTAGAGACTTGTAAGTGTTTTACCTTTCAACAGACTGAGCATTTTTAAAGAAAATGTATTCCATCCATATTGATCTGCTTTTCGACTAGGATATTGATGTCACACTTCTTTACTTCGACTCTTTGGGCACTGGCGTCCTGCGGTTGCAGATAACAAGTGCTCGGCGGTAATCTAAAACATTTGATTGTCTGCTTGATGAACTTTTAATTCAAAACATAGCGGCTTGTTTACTTGGAAATGCCTGTAATCTAATTTCAAACTAGGTTTTTTTCACACCCCAAAAAACCCGACATATACAGGTCGGTTGGCTCACCATTCAAAGAGAACACGCAAACAGACAAAAAACCCGGGTCAAATAACAAAACAAATAATTCATACTCTTGACAAAGCTTATGGTCTAAACAAGCCAGATTCCAGCCGAATAGTCCCCGTTGTGACCTCTGCGACAAGTCATATGCAAGTCTATGGCATGGCAGAAACCTGTACTAATTAACTTAATCTACTTCAATAAAAAGGCATTCGAATGCATACACATATATTCAATGAAGCAAATCAATGAAAAATACGGGATTCCTAGCCAATTGAACAATATCATGAAGGGTTTCTACATGGGCAGCCGATGTGCTGCGAGAGTGGAAACTGATCTCAGTAGTTTGAAACCTGCTTGGGTACTATGCAAGGATACGTCCTGTCACACTTATAGTTTGGCTTAGCTGTGGGTTGTGTTATTAAAAGGTCATTGTTCGAACCGACAGACAATAGTGATGTCTAACACTGGGGCATCATGCCGCAGGCATGTCGCATTATCCTGACACTAGGCCGGCCAGTCCTAACACTAACCTCTTAATGCTGAGCGCCTAGCGAGGCAGCTGTTAGTACCATTTTTATGAGTCTTTGGTATGACTTGGCTGGGGTTCGAACCCGCCACCTCCCGCATCATTGGCGGACGAACTAACCACTAGGCCATCGGAGCGGTCTGGTTGCAGGTAGAAGCTAATCAACCTAGCTTTTGCAGATGAGTTAGCACTAATGCAAGAGTAATGGGAAGGCATTCAAACAGTGACATCAATAATTGGGACAGGAAACAGAAAGACTGTCCTCAACATAAATGATAATAAGAAACAGGTAATGATAGTTGAAAATGTGGCAAAGAAGACAAGATCTACATTAGGGAGAAGACGTGGAAGAATGTGAAGAGTTCTGCTATCTGATCAGCAACATTATTCAAAATAGAGGATGTGACAAGGTGATTCTAATTCGCCTAGGCAAAGATAACCACGCATTTAGGAAGCTTTGGAAAAGGTGGGCGAGCATGACCATATCGGTCAAAATCAAAATAAGGCAGTATTAATCGTTTATTCTCTCAACGCTTCTCTATTGCGATAAGTCAAAGTCAATGAAAAAGACTTGCGATATGAAGGCAGTATGTCACAGTTCTAGGAAGAATTCTGTACATCTTGTGGAAATACAATGTTACAAATGAAATGCTGAGTGAGCAAAGTTTGCAAACGAAACTGGAAAACATCATCATGGAGTGAAAGTTTAGATGGACTGGGCATATGATGAGAATTGCTGACGATTTAATCATCAAGGAGATGGTTACGTGGATTCTGCCAAATTAAAATAGAAAAGGAAACAGACCATGCGCAGACTGGATAGAGACGGCGACTCAAGTGGGAAAGAGAGGAGGTGTCAGCTGGGACGACTTCCAAGAACTAGCTGCAGACAGGGTCACCTGGAATAATTGGACAGCCCTATGTGTTATTAGCACTCGAGGTTTCTGAGAACTAAGAAGTGTTAAAACCAAGATAAGACATAACTAGGTCTACTTAATATCTATTCTCTACATTTTTACTTATTATTTTTCTTGGGCATGTATACTGTGAAGAGGAGAAGAGATAGTCACAGTCCTAACAAAAATCTCCAACAAGATATGGCAGACAGGAGACTGGCCCACCACATGGACTCAATCCTTGGTCATCGTGCTCCCCAAGAAAGGAAACCTACAGCTATGCCAAAACTACAGAACCATCAGCTAAATCAGTCACCCAAGCAAAGTCATGCTCAAGATAAATCTCAACAGACTAAAGCTTCAAGCAGAGAAAATTATTGCTGAAGAGCAGGCAGGCTTCCGAGCAGGAAGGAGCACCACAGAACAATTCTTCAATCTCAGACTCCTTTGTGAGAAATACCTTCAGCATCAGCAGAATCTATACCACGTCTTTATAGATTTCAAAAAGGCCCTTGATATGGCATGGCATGCAGCCTTATGGGCAACTATAAGGAAGTACAACATCAGCTCAAACCTGGTGCAGGTTGTTGAGCACCTCTATGACAAAGCCATCAGTGCTGTCCTCATCAATGGCAGCAGAGGAGATTGGTTTCGAACAACAGTTGGAGTCAGACAGGGATGTATACTATCGCCTACGCTCTTCAACATTTTCTTGGAAAGGATCATGGAGGATGCCTTGTATGACCATAAGGTCACTGTCAGCATCGGAGGAAGAACAATCGCCAACCATCGCTTCGCAGATGACATTGATGGTTTAGCAGATGAAAAAGAACTGGCTGACTTAGTTGAGCGCCTCGACACAACCTCCACAGCACACGGTATGGAGATTAGCTCTAATAAAAAACAAACTGATGACAAACAACACCAATGGCGTCAGTGCAGAAATAAAGGTCAATGGACAGAAGCTGGAAAGAGTCACAAGCTTCAAGTACTTGGGATCAATTATCACAGATGAGGGCTCCAAACCAGAACTACTTTGCAGGATTGCCCAGACAATAGCAGCAATAACAAGGTTGAGACCAATATGGAAAGATACCACCATTGCTTTTGGTTCCAAAGTAAGGCTGATGCACTCGATTGTCAAATCCATCTTTCTATATGCTTGTGAAACATGGACGCTCACATCGGATCTACAAAGAAGGATTCAAACCTTCGAAATGAGATGCTGCCACAAGAT
This sequence comes from Megalonaias nervosa, assembly GCA_016617855.1. Taxonomy (NCBI): domain Eukaryota; kingdom Metazoa; phylum Mollusca; class Bivalvia; order Unionida; family Unionidae; genus Megalonaias; species Megalonaias nervosa. The sequence goes on along the minus strand of JAECUM010001064.1, from coordinate 10,226 downwards.
CTTGGGCATCTCCTACATTGACCATGTAACCAACGAAGAAGTCCACAACAGGATCCAACGAGCCATCGGATCCTTTGAAGACCTCTTGACCACTGTAAACAAGCGCAAACTGAAGTGGCGCGGTCATGTCTCAAGATCATCTGGACTGGCAAAAACAATCTTGCAAGGCACAGTGCGAGGGTGCAGAAGAAGAGGCAGACAGAAAAAGAGGTGGGAAGACAACATTAAGGCGTGGACAGGCATGGGATTTGGAGATTCCCAAAGGACAGTAGAGAACAGGGAAAGATTGAGAGAATTGGTTGTAAAGTCAACTGTGGTGCCCCAACGACCTCTTGGGTAAAGGTATTGATGATAATGTTGATATATACTGTAAAGTTGTAACTTCGTGGTATGTTGTATACAAATATAGAGCTTTCAGTTCAAAGGGTAATACAGTATCTGCTATATTGTCGTTATAGGTACCCTGTAAAATAGTCCATTCTTATAGCAAACAAATTACTGTTAAAAACTATATATCTCATAAAAGCATATAAAATATCTCAAAAGCTTTATATGTTATAAGCTTTCAACGCTCTTGTATACTCTTTAGCATATCTCATATGCAGTTTTAATGCATAATACATACAAGATATCTTATAAATATAATATAATATTTACAGGCTTAAAGATATCATAAGCAGTTTATGAGATATTGAGTTTTCTAATAAATATTAGTTTGGCATACATTCTTATTTAATTGTTTTTGTTGCAATTTACATATTGAGCTCTTTATCCCGCAATTTTAGGCGCTGTCGTGCCAGATACAGTGCATGCCAAAGGTACACTTGTACCTTCAAATGTGTTGCTTCCTATTCTGAGGCATGCGTATTTGCTCTGTATCGTATATTGTCTTCTCTCTGGGCAACTTGAACAATCGACGCTATAGTTCTGTTAATCCTAGGATATGAAAGCAAATTTATTGTATATTAGAAACAAATAAATCAGTCCTCGGGTATGTTATAACATATCATCATGCATGCTTTTTTCCTTTGTATCAACAGTCCCGAGGGGTCTTTTAAGCCGAATCCGCAGGGAACGGGTTACAAGACAGCCAATGGATTCGGCGAGCGTTTATACCCGAAATAAAATGCGCAGCATTGTAATTCTTACATAAATATGGAGAAAAATTATCACATACCAAACTAGCTCCACAGTCGAAGTTTAGAATATTAAAATCATTCTTCGGCACAACACTCAAGACCCCACCCCCTTTTCCTAAATTCACCTTACTTTCATAGCCTGATCATATAAATATACTCGATTTAAGTAAGCGGTAGGATTGTGTTCATCTAACCTGTCCAAGTAAATTATATTTTTGTCATTTTTATACTATTTGACTCCATCTGAAAATAATGCAATTCCGATTCAGCGGGTTTCACGTTGTTGTCAAGGAAGTGAGGGTAAATAGCTTTTGAGATGCTCGAGCGGCGTCTGATCAGATTAGTTTATCAAAGATTGATTCCCACGTCTGAAATGTAAACCAGTTTATATTTATTTGTTCTAGCCCACAAAGTTCTCGTTTTTGTTGTGGCGGGTTTAACTTGTGTAGGCACAAACAATCAAAGGTCGTATGGCATGATGGGAAGTTTGATATTTTCACATGTGAAATAAAAATATATATTTGGCAAAACGTATGGTAACGATTTGATTGGTAGATGTTTGGTACGCGATTAATTTGCGAATAAAAAATGTTCTAAATAGTTACAGTTATGGTGGAGGAATCATGTTAAACAGCGAGATATATAGTTAAGACGAACGAAGGTCACAACAGTGAATCGCACCGTACTTATAGCTCTAAAATATTATAGAATTTGTTTTCAAATGTGAGAATAATAATTGTTGCACACTTTGAAACTGCTTTTTATTTGACCCACTGTGCAGTATAACCGAACTTCTAATTTCAATGTCACGATCGCTAAAAATTGTTTGTAATTCTTTGTTATTTTGGAATGTTGGAAAAATCCTTTGTGGTGCTTGCAGACCAATGCTTGTATTGTCTTGCACGTTGCATTCTCAGAGCAACTATGTCAGATCATACTTTTACCCGCTACAAGTTTGAAAAAAAAAATATTATTTTCAGATATGAATATCGCTATCATTCTACTAAAGAAGAACGTTATTTGAATAATTTCTATATGAAAAAAAAAATATTTCAATGGAGCTTTTTGAAAATTCGATAATAATTTTAAAATAAATTACTGACACAGAAGAGTGTTTGAACTACTTGCACCATAATTCTGAATGTCCTGGTGGTTTGTGCTGGTAAGTATATTTGGACGGAAATGAAAGAAAACAAGAAGATCTAATACAGTGAATTGAAAAATGGTTGACGAAACAATTTACCGACACATTACAAGTACAAGCGAGCAAAATATTTCTCTCCAATGGTTTATGTAACTGACGGTTAATTCTCAATGGTAGTCAATCCACAAAACATACCTTTCTCAAGGATGTAGGTCTTCGTCACACTCTTGCTTACATGTGGTCATCAGATCTACAATAACAGTTGCAGCTGTTCAGTTATGTATACTGCCCTATGCACTACTGATATAACTCAGAAAGGTTAGTGCCATAGCAATTCTTTATAGATACCGCGTATCATGTATAATTACTTGATGCTGTGTACCTCACTTTTATCATGTCGAGGATTGCGCCTACCTGACTTTTGTCATATTTTTATAGATATTTACTAAATTTTGAGTTTAAGGCCTTACTTGATTACGAGCTTAGAATGTTCTGAAAGCGAACTTGTTGACAATTTGATGGAATTTTCGATTAGAAATGACCCACATCCATGAAATTTTGTTGCATCGTAGATCAGGAGACAGTTTTGATATATGTAAAGGTTTTGAAAGTGAAAAACTTCATTCCTATCTTAATATCAGTTTGTGGAATAATGTTTAGTTGTGTTTAGATATAATTTGAATGTAGTCATTTATTTAAGTTTTTCATCGAATTGCAAAGTGCTCATTGACATTTTGACTAAGACAATTACTTAAGGCATATTGAGAGCTCATTCAAGACGTTCTCGATTACATCATTGCGGCGAATCAAGACATTCAGGACGACAGGAATTCATTCAGAACATCAATACTTTTGGGTTTTGTGATAGGACATTTACGATTATTTGGAACTGAAATCGCAATACCGTAAGTGTCTTTTGAATTTTCATTGTGTATTATAGGGAAAGAAATGGCTTGTTGATTTTTCCTCACATTATTGGTTTCACCTCTTTATGTTACTTTAAAACCTTGAGTCGTAATACCGAGGTTTACCTTTTCTTTTTTGTTTGACAACTAGCTTGAAATCAGATTGCATGCTGTATCACCCCACCTTGAGCCCACATCTTTCGAATTAAAGGCTAATGTGGAAGGCAAGCAAATATCTTCGAAGATACATAACGGTTTCCTCTGGGCATTCATTTTTTAAATGAAAAGTGCGAAACCAATTCTTAAGGATGTAAAATAGTGTGACAGCCAGATCCTGGTCGAAATATGGATGTCAGATTTTTTCCCGATAATGCTCACTCATCTGGGAGGATAGTTCTTCTTCAGACATTGTTTCTATGAGAGGAAGAACGCTTACAGGAATATATTATTCTTTAGACGAAGTCTCTCTCTCTCTCTCTCTCTCTCTCTCTCTCTCTCACACACACACACACACACACACACACTGCGCTTCATCTAGACGATTTGGGAAAATTAAACATCTTGGAAGAAAGTTATGTTGATCAGTTTTGGTGAGTCTGGACATGCAAGTTGACCATATTGTAGCAATTGTATGGGAATATTGTCTAGAATTTACACTAATGATACATTTTCTTACCCAGAGTGCTGGACTAGGTTGTTTTATTCATTTCACCCTTACCCAAATAAAATAAAACTGATTGGAAACCCAGTCCCTCTACTGTAATACAATGTAGCTAATAATCTTCCACAATGCATTCTAGTAACTAGGAATGGTGCCAAAATATGTAAATGGGATGTTACAATGATCCCTTTCGCTTACTGCGTAATATTCTCATTTACGTGACTCGTTATTCACAAGCGACCCTTGGTGACAAAATTACATAGATCCTGAAACTTTATATGTACTAATGAACTGAAATCATTTTACCTCAATCTTATTTGACACCGTGATACAACACATGTGAAAATTTGTACAGATTTGGAATTAAAAAATAAACTTAAAAACTAAACTATTATAATGTTTTGATAGTAGAAAATTATTCAAAGCTTAACCTGTCAAGAAATAATGCTAGGTGTGAAATGTATCTGCGTCAAGTTCTGATTTACTTCATAATCTTAGTGAGACTACTCAAGACTAAGTGTTTTGATGATCTTTAATAATGTCCCAGTTATCAACGGCAGCGTATAAAAATGCAGCAACTGAAGACACGGAGTCACGAAATTACATTGTCCCACTGTCTGTACTAATCATTGGTCGAACACACACACACACACACACACACAAAGATTTCGATGATTTAATTTTCTGACCGGTAACATTACTTCAGTACGCTACAAGGAAAGCCAAACACAACTGCGGTCTCGATATGAACGTTTTGAAAACTAACAATTACACCTGTACTGATTGGAGACTACACATAGGATGTCGTGGTATACAAACTTGGATTTATGTTTTACATAGCAAATGTTATAGATAATACAAGAGCTTTGAAATTTACACAAGCACGCTAATCTGCGCAACTATGTGGAAAACAGACGATTTTGTTGCTATATACCACACGTGGAAAACAGATGATCTTGTTGCTATAGTCCACGAGGAAAACATACGATAGTAGTAATAGGGGTTACCGTAGCGTCAGTGGGAATTAGCATTACAGACTCCCCCCCGGGCCTGTATAGCGTCAAGAAATAAAAGCACACCCTGGGTCCGTGTAGCGTCAATGGAAATTGTGTAGAGTGACTAGCACACCCTGGGTCTGTATAGCGTCAATGGAAATTTTGTAGAGCGACTAGTATACCGTGGGTCTGTATAGCGACAAGAGGAATGGAACAGGTGGCATGACATCACACTGGTAACAATGTAGCAAAAAGAGAAGTACTGTGACGTCAGGCTACCTGAGAGAGGGTTATAGACAAACACGAATCAAGAGTATTCGTGTTTTTAGTAGAGTAAGGGTTTTATATATTCGTTTGGGTTGGAGACAAAATGAAAATTAAGATCTTTTCGAGGCATTGGAAGTGGCCCTGAAAAGGGCCTTTGGGTTCTTCTTCTTCTTCTTCTTCTTTAATCTTCTCCAGTTCTTCCACCAGTTCCTGACTTTTTGAATAATTCCTTTCTTCTTTTCTTTCTCTGGCATCCAGTCAGGATGACCCATAGCTCTAAATTTCTCTTGCACTTTTATCCAATTGTTGTTAAGTCTGTCAAACTCTTCTTTCTTCTTTTTGTTTTCCTTTTCCTTCCTCTCTTTTGCCCAGGTCTCCTTGATCTTCTTTACTTCTTCTTCCAATACCTTTTTCATCAGGTCTTCCGCTTTCTTTACATTTTCTAAGCCTTTTTCTACAAAAGACCATTCTGTTAAAATGAATGTGTCTTCCAAAAAACACCTTATTTTGGTGACAACATCAAGGGTCTGCTTCAATGTGCCTACTCTGACATATTTTGGATAGTTGAAGCCTCTCAACTTATCCGCTTCCTCCACTATTATGCCTTGTAGTTCATAACTTGCTACTTTCATACTTGTCATAAAGTCTAGGCTGACTTCAAACCTCCACTCCATTTGAAGTCTTTCCACCACATGGACTCCATCTATCATCCACCATCAACTGTCTGTCAACTTGTTAAAAAGATCCATCTTGTATTCTGTGTTGAATGGCGCGAATGACGAACGCTATACTTTTATATACTTCAAGCACGGACGTGAGGGAAAACATCCCGTACACTCACTTCACATATTATATGCTATCCTCATCAACGGATGAGAAGAAAAAAAAAACACACACCCATATACTATTTACACCAACGAACGAGAAAGCATAAAACACACACCCATATACTATCCTCACCAACGAAGGAGAACGCATAAAACACACACTTATATACTATCCTCACCAACGAACGAGAAAGCATAAAACACACACAATATACTATCCTCACCAAAGAACGAGCAATCATAAAACACATATGATATACTATCCACACCAACGAACGAGTAATCATAAACACACAAATATGCTATCCTCACCAACGAACTATCAAGCATAAAACACACAATATACTATCCTCACCAACGAACGAGCAAGCATAAAACACACAATATACTATCCGCACCAACGAACGAGCAAGCATAAAACACACGCAATATGCTATCCTCACCAAAGAACGAGCAATCATAAAACACATATGATATACTATCCACACCAACGAACGAGTAATCATAAACACACAAATATACTATCCTCACCAACGAACGAGAAAGCATAAAACACACAATATACTATCCTCACCAACGAACGAGCAAGCATAAAACACACAATATACTACCCTCACCAACGAACGAGCAAGCATAAAACACACAATATACTATCCTCACCAACGAACGAGCAAGCATAAAACACACACAATATACTATCCTCACCAACGAACGAGCAATCATAAAACACATATGATATACTATCCACACCAACGAACGAGTAAACATTAAACACACATTATACTATCACACCAACGAAGGAAGAGAAGAAAAACACACACCCATATACTATCCACACCAACGAACGAGCAAGCATAAAACACACATTATACTATCACACCAACGAAGGAAGAGAAGAAAAAACACACACCCATATACTATCCACACCAACTAACGTGCATGCTAACACACACACACACACACACACACACACACACACACACACACACACACACACACACACACACACACACACACACACACACACACACACACACACACACACACACATCAGTAAAGAGTGAGTGTTTATAGCCACACAACACTACATTCACACGAATTGGCAAATTGAATAGTTTCTCTTTTCTAGAGATCTGGTTAGCCCTGAAAAGGGCTGTTTTTTTAGAACTGCAAATGCACCTGGTTAATGATGACATCTCCCAGGGCGGGCACCACACACGCATCGCCGGCTCCAGTCCTGCTCCCAATTGATGCGTGTGGTTGGGAGCGCAGAGTGAGGTTGATTGGCTTCACTGTCCCACTCCTCAGTTTGAGGGATAGTGAACACTTGTTCCCTTCTTCTTCTATTCCACACCCTGGGATGCTGACGCCGAGGCTCCCACTCTTGCCTCTGTCTTTCCAATTCCTCCTCCCAGGTTTCTCTCTGGGGGACAGCGGCTCTTGGTACTGGTGGTACTGGCGGCAGAGGTTGTGGTTGTCTTTGTTGTGGTGCTGCTACTGCCTGTGGAGGCGTCCTCACCTCAGGCTTGACCTCACACAGAGGTCTCATGAAGAGGTGAGGTAGGATCCCTCTCATCTCCTCTTCTTTCTTTTTCTTCTCCTCCTCTTCAAGCCTGGCTTCTTCGGCTAAAGACTCCATAGCCAGCTCATCTAGCAACCGTCTGGCATATTCCAGGTGCATCTGGAGTTCTAGTAGTTTTGTTATTCTGCTCATTTTGTTGCAGCTGCTACGTCAACGTGGGTAACCAGACTGACGATCGCACCGATTTATATACTTGAAGCACGGACGTGAAGGTAAACATTCCCTATCACTCAAATTTACCATCACATGTAACGCGCGGACTTAAAAGAAGCACTCACGTTGACTTTTTACTTTTTACTTACAAACACAGACAGACACGATTGGACAAGACAGAGAAACGAAGTGCTGATAGGCACACTTCTATTTTTTTAAACATACAAACACACAAATATTTTGTTTTACTGACAAAAGAAACGAAGTGCTTATAGACACACTTCTATTTTCTAATTACAAATTTTGGCAAATTGAATGAGTATGTCTTTTCGAGAGTATTGGGTAGCCCTGAAAAGGGCTGGGGTTTTTTTTGTTCACGGAAGTAATGGCAATCTTTTTTTACTGTCTAAGATTGCGTCCCCGTCTGGCAGTAGGCTTTCCTATTGGATACGGTCTGCTTCTGCGAAAAGAGAAAGAGAATTCTTTGGTGTCTACTCGACAGTCCACAAAACCTCTGTCTGGTTCTTGCTGCTGCTGCTGCTGCTGCTGCTGCTGCTGTTGTTGTTGTTCTTCTCTCTGCTTCTTCTGAAGTCTGTATTTCTCAGTCCATTCTTCTTGTTCTTTTTAATTTCCTCTCTAAACATCTCTTCTATCAGACCTTGGACTGTGGAGAGCATCCTAACATTCTCTATTTCTTCAGGCTTCGGTATCAGGTTTAGCCTGACACGATGTAAACTGACGTAAGCTTCGTTCAGCTGGGCTAGTCTAGAAGGCATCTTCATAGGTTGACGAGTCAACAGTGAATGGTCAGACTGGAGACCCACCCGCTTTATATGGTTCAAACGCGGACGCGATAGAAACATCCCTACTCGGTTTTAGTGTCGGAACGCTATGATAGCGAATGTCATGATGAGGGATAGAAAGAAGTCAAAGAGCATATATTCACAATGTTTTTTTGAAAACAAACGACAGACACATTTTGTTTTCCAAAACACAACATTTTTTATTCAAGCAACAAGTAACAAGTCATAAGTCACAAGTAACAAGTAACATCAAACAAATTATTTTTGACAAGGTTGACAACGTTGTGAAATCATGTGAGATTTCCATTGATGGAAGTCATGAGGCCATTGATGTACACTACGTTTCCTAGCTAAAGACAAAAGATAACTATAATGGTCACAAAACCATCGATCTATTTTCTCATCGTTTCTAGAAGAGTGACGATCAAAATAAGTCACTAAATGTTCTAAAGGATATCCAAGACTGCGTTGATGAAGAAAATATACACAATATTGTCCACACACCATGGAATCTGTGCCTTGTACTTTCACATTATTGTATCGTGTCGTCTGGGCATTTCTTCTCATAAAGTCAATGATATCGTCTTCCAAAGGGGGTAATCCATACGAATCAAAATATTCCACACAATTCTCTTGAGGGAAGTAGACGGCAACCCAGTGAGTGCCTGGAAGATGACTTTCGTCCGTGTTGATGACATAAGCTTGATGGTCTTGAGGTTTGCGATGAGGTAGTTCATCTTTAGCGCACACGACAGGATTCCAAGAAGCAGTATACGAACTATTGTTCAAAAGGTAATAAAGTTCCCAGGTATCCATTTTCTGTTGTGTTGTTTTTGTTTTTTTCACAGGTAATGATAAGTCATCAATTCAATTCTGACTTTTTGTTTGAAACGATCTGTCAAGTATCCGTTTCTTTGCCTTGTCTCCGCACTCTGGGCTAAGAGAGCTTCGATGCGATAGATCTCTAGAGTAGTCAATGGAGGACAGGAATGATCACGCAAGCCTTTATACCACTCATCCAACACGGTTTCTTCTGAGATGAGACTCCAAGCGTCGTCCAGATACTCGTCCAATTTTTCTTCTTGACTCATCATCATACATTTATCGTGTTGAATTTGACTGGGATGATCGTTTTGACATCCATAACAATATTTCTTGGACAATTCCGTACTTGTATTCGCTAGGTGTTTAGCAAAACAGGACACTAAATGTTGTTCTTGTTCTGGCCATCTGGACTTGACTACTACCTCGTCCTCTTTGACTTCGTCTTGGGGTTCTGCTTTCACGCTATCCTCCCATTCCATGTCCAAATATTCTCCACTGTTTAAAGAGGGATAGGAGTCTTCCATTGTGCCTAATAGTCTAGAATGACTTCTCTCAAACTGTTGATTTCGAATTCAGCATACAGGATGACGTTGACCGTCTCAGTGAGAGCTTCTGCAAACTGAAGTTCCACACGCAGTTGACCGGATTTTATAGGGTGGAAATGTCCCTCGTCGCTGCCTTGGTCTGGAGTGAAATCAAAGGCCCACAAAGTGTAACCTCCGACATAATCTTCGAAATACCGTGACTGGCGTTGGTTCCTAGTTGCCCCGTAGCTTCGTACAGGGACAAGTACGATCTCAAGTAATTCTTCTGGGCAAAGTTAGGTTCGAAGGGTCTGGTACACAAAGTCTTGCCATCGCGACTTACTTCAATTTTGGACACTGTGTAGTGCTTAAACTGAAAAGGATTTTGATCGTGGGCTCCA
>JAECUM010001063.1:0-104480 GCA_016617855.1 Megalonaias nervosa | reverse complement strand
TACATACACGCACAAACAAACCATACCCAAAGAAGCACACATTTTATAAAGGAAAGGGTTTTAAATTTTAGCTTTTGTTTTTGGTGAAAAGATAAATACGTGCTGTTTTTGACTAGGATATCCGATGTGATATCCATAATAAAGTTTTCTGGTCATGTTGCCAATTCTTTCAGCCAAGTCACATGAAAAGTCAAGAGACTGAATAATGTTCTTGCTATCATCGCATCATGAGAGCAGTTTTGTCCTCTTTTTCTGAATTAGAAACATCCTAGTCACCTATCTCCATAGGTTCTTCGTGTTCCATCATTTTTAACAGACTTTGGATCCCTTCTCCCAAACTGTTGAGTTCCTGAGGATTATCACATTCCGCATAAAAGTTGAAGTTAACTGTGTTTTCTAGAGCTACTGCATACTCAGTTTCTGTATAAAGTGGGCATGATTTTACAGGGTGAAAATGTCCTTCGGCACTGCCTTGGTCTGGAGGGAAATTAGCCTCCTTCAAGCTTATCCTCCTGCATAATCGTCGTACTAAATGATGTGGCTGCTTTTCATATCTAACTGTCCTGTAGCTTCAAATAGCGCCAAGTAATATCTCAAGTTACTAGGAAGGGGGAGGGGGGAATTAAGTTCAAAAGGTCTTGTACACAACATTGGGCGATCTCGAATGACTTCTGTTGACAAGTTGAGGTGGTGGCACTCGAAAGGAATTCGATAGATGGTTCGGCTCGAGTATGCATTACTGACTATGCAAGTGAGCAAATGCGTGTGCAACTGTTCCTGATAACCACTATATTCGATCTTGGATCGGAGTCAAGAAGAATGGTAAAGGTTTTTACTTCCATTTGTCGTAGAAGTATTGGTTGTTGTTCTGTTAAGAGTTCGACTGATGACCTTTCCCACTTTAATTAAGACTTCCATACGGCGCTCGTAAATTATGGCTTCTTCGTTGATAGTTTTGTACTCTCAGCTGCGCATTCACTTCTTTTAACTAATACAACGACATGTCGAAATGCAAACGATCCGTCATTTCTAAATCGAGTCGTTGTGTGATTTTGTATTCGACGTATGAATCGAACTTTGAGAAAATCATCAACTTCTGTCAACGCCGTGTCACTGAAGGTGCCATGTTTTTATACAATAGAACCATTGATATTTGTTATTAGTTTCTTTTCTGTACATAAAGTGATTTTCCATGTACGCTCGGTGTTAGTAAGTATCTATGTTTCTGCTGACCAGTTTCTAATTCAAGTGCAGATCCACTTCGCTGATTAACATATACATGAAATTGTTAATGAGGGCTACTCTGGCATCTTCTCCTAGATTGTTATTAAACATGTTTAGAACTATAAATTGCAGATACAAGTGACTGTTATAAAGATCAATTTAGTCTTAAGTTTGTCCTTTGATATTAAATCCGGTTAGGACCGGGGTAGACAAAGACAACATATGATGAAATTTTAACCTTTGGGTTTCTTTCATCATCATCATGACAAACAGACTGAGTTCTATCTTGAACATTCCCAAGATTCTCTGTGCATCATTTCTTTCCTTTTCTCAGTTAGTAATCAAGAACTTTCAATTCTCTGACTGTTCCCGTTCTTCTTCTTCTTTGTGTATTCTTTCACTGAAAGTGTTTGTTAAGTTTAAAGGACTTTCCACTTCTCGTTTTACCCCGTGCTTGTTGTCGCATAGAGAAAGAACAAATGCCTTAGCAAGAAGTGTAAAGTTAATTTATAGTAATATCTCGGCGACCCAAGTGGTATTTTCCAGTCAGAAGCAATATATTTTTCCTGCTGTCATGAAGGCTTCTTTGGATTTCTTTTATCAATGAGATCATTTTGAAATATTTTTTTTCCTTGTGTTAAAGCTATCTCTTTGTAAGCGTGCAATCCTCGAGTCACCATTAATTTTAAAAATGGGTACTACCGTATAAAAAATGATTTTGACATATTTCCTAAACCAAGCCTTCGTTGTTAAGCGATTCTTTGGTACACAGGATACATCTTTCTGTTACAAATTTACTGGAGACTGGTTTTCGAAACATTTGCATCTCCATGATTTTTCAGTTCAAGACTAGGATATTTTATCCAGATCTAATTTTATGTTAATATTGACACTGTCAAAAGTTCGATTCAATAGAAAGATAACGAGGATGTAGAAATTCTGGGGGATCGTGATACTTGTTTCCACCGTCCTCATAAACAGCGATGGCAGAATCCACTCTAAGAGTTTCTCATGACATTGTACTCGACCACATCGGAGTACACAAACAATACATTTGGTCCCTCATTTAGTTCGGCAGGGTAGCGAAAATAATTGTAGAATCTATCGTTGTTGTAAATGTCTTTCATAGGAGAGAGAGAGGATTGCATCCGTCCAGAATAGAAAGTAAACCGTGACAAACGTAATGAACATTATTCTACCGTCCGAAAGATACATTTTAAGACGATGATCAATATTACGGTATTCGATTAGTAAAAGTTTGCGAATTTTCTCTTGGGATTTGCCAAACTGATCGTTATAAAATAGCTGCTACCGTTTCGAGCATTAAAATAATAGCCTACATTAATTCTCTTGGCACAGAAAATCATTTGAGGACTATCTAATGATGGTTATCTGGATTTGTAAGAACCAGAATTACTTTTGTCTAACTGTTGTTGAACTTATTCGTTCAGGATATCGAGCATGACAGTTCTTTGGCTTTCGTTGATATTGATGGCTTGACTAGGATAAATGATTTCTACGAAAGCTAATTGACCAATGGCGTCGTGATCCAACTATATGGACGGAGGTAATGTAGCCGTGAAACAAACATAAAGAATTATTGTGACACATCCATAGAGATGTCACTCAGTCTGGTTAAATAAAATTGGTTATTTATGGTTCGATAATTCTGGTTTCCGAAGCACCACTCCTTGTCAAAGGAAAATGATTTTGCAAATGATACAAAAGATGGTTGCCGATGTTGTTGTGCCTGGAACAGTTGTTGTGGTGACTGGAGTTAAGCGCAAAACTACCGTTGCTATTGTTATTGTCAGCAGTATATTTCTAGGAAAGTCTAGAAAGAAGATTACAAATACATTAGTAACATTGTCTTCAATTGTTTGTCTCCAGTTGCAAACTCACACTTGCAATCTCTGCCCAAATGACACAAAATGCCGCAAAGATTAAACAGAAAAGAAACGATTTGAGTTTTAGTGACACATTCTCCACACCAGGCTCAAAGAAGTTGTTTTTTATAGTTCTTAAAGAGAGGAACTTTGATTAGAGATATAGCGGCTGTGTTTAAAAGTATAATTGTCACTTCTTTTTACTGTTGATAACTTCTAAAGTGGCCATCAAAGAATCAAAACTAGGTGGATATCCTTTGCAACGAATTATCATTCTTCTTTACTTGTTCTTCGATCGATCACACCTTGTAATTTAGGCAAATAAACAGTTCCTTTAAATAATTCTCGGTTCATGTCTTCCAGCTGATAGACACGTGGATCAAGTTAAAGCACTTGTCATGTGACAGGAAACAACTCGGTTGTCCTATTAGGTAAATAAACTTTCTCAAAAGTGCGTTATCTTTCTCTAATGGGAATCTAATATCCAGTCTTTAACACCACTTCTCTCTTTCTGGTGGTGGGTGGCATTCCAACAATCCGTGAAACAGCATCACTTTTAATTTTCAAGGGTCGCCTCTTCCGGTGCATATCTGATGCTTCTTTGAGTCGGGCGTTGCACAGAAGAAACGAACACAACACCCTCGGGTCGTGGGGTTTATTTAGCGTCAACGATACAAGAAAAAAGAAAAACAGGGAAAAAACCTACATCGAAACAGAACAAATACTTAATGTACGATACTGAAACAGAACAGAACAAATACTACAAAAGAGACAAATATGATACACAACCCGCACGCCGGTATTTCAATATATAGCCACACGATAATATAAAAACGACAACTTACCAGACACGAAGACCCTAAACTTCTAGATACCACAATTTTCGCGAATTGCATTCGTAATAATAGAAACAGACACAATGAAAAAGGTGTCGTTAGTCCAGAGACGATACGACGAGCTCCTAGGGCATTTATTAAGTGCATGGTGCTCGACGGTATCGTCCCCTTCATGCGCCTCCTGTACTGATCGATCATTCACTCACTCACGCGCTCACTCATGACAAACACGCACTTGGGGCCCTCCCTAAGTGTAAATGTCTCCTGACATTTAACAAATTTGTGCCGGCAGCCAAAAAAAAAAGAAAAAGAAAAAAGAAATTTACAGGAACAAATAATCAATTGGTACTATACATCGTGTCTTCAAAAATAAATAAAAACAATAATACATGACAGTTATTCAAATATATCAAGATTTAAAAGCAACTATTAAAAAAATAAGAAAGTTCATTCTCTTTCATTTTAAAATGAAAACCACAGAAGAACGGTCTTCTATTACTACGTATTCCCTTTCTCTTTCTTCCGTAGTGGTACTAGCGTGACTGACCTAGTAGGTCAGCCCCAGTGGGATTCGAATCCACCCGATTCTCCCCGGAAGACCACTATCCCCACATTTACCCATCATTCCGCAGTAATATTAGTTCATAACATGGAGGACAAGTAAAAAGTAAAAGCCTGGCAAAAAATTAAATATTTAAAACCGCTGAAATTGAAACTACAATTACTTACATAATGATGTTAAATTGTCTCCTTATATTTACATTTTGTTTTGTTAGATTGACAATAAATGGGATATTCAGAATCACTCCTACCTTCTAAATAAAAACAAAAAGAACGCCCGAAAGATACGATAGATCTCAGTAACTCACACGTAGTAAATCGTCTGCGAATACACCCACTGGCCTAGTCGGTCGGGTGGGTTTCGGTCTCTGGTAGAACGCCTTACCGGTTGCTGGCCTGAGTCTTCTCGTGACACCTGTGGTGCTGGTGGGCTCTGGACTAATCTCACGGACTGACGCTCTGGGTCTCCCTCTAATGCGGTCGGGTCTTGAACTGACCTTTCGGTAGACACCTTTGGGTAACCAATTTGAGTGCTCTCATGCGAGGCACGTGAGAGGGTAGATAAATGAGTTGTTGGTTCATTCAAACTACTTTCATATTGCCAAGACCCACTATTCTGAAAGGTTACGCTTTCAAACGGCTGGCTAATATAGGGATCGATAATAGATCGAGATCTACTATCGGTGGCGGTCCGTGTGGATTGTTCATGGGGTCGAACAATCTCCCTCCGGACCCAAACGGGTCGTCTGTGTGGTATAACATACCAGTCACTGTCTGAATCAGAACTCAGAGATTCAGAGCTCGACTCTGAAGAGGTTACTTTTTGTACACTCGGGTTCTTCCGAACCGATTTCACGGAGGCTGGATCGCAAGGAAGATAGTCAAAGGGCAAAAGCATATTACGATGCAATGTGCATACAGACTTCGGACCTGCTACCATTCTCACCTTGTACACTGGCATATCTAAATGGGGGATCGATTTCACCTGATATACGTTCTTGGTCCACTTGTCGGCTAAGTTTTGTTTCCCCTTTAGTCCAACATTGCGCACTTCAAGTTTGGACTCTCGGACCTTCTTATCGTACTGGACCTGCTCGACTCCCTTGCCGCGGCTGTGTAAGCGAATTTTGAGGCGGTCTTTCAGTTTTTTCCGCGTACGTGTGAGGCTCTGCAGCATCCTCTCAATAGCTCCTTTATAACCCTACCCTCGATATTACGTTCCTGATCACTGTGAAGCCATTCTAGAAAATTGTAATATCGAAAAAAGTGCTTATAAGGGGCTTCAGCGGTAGTCTGAGCCGTTTAGTTGCGGCAAGGAACAGCCTGAGCATACCTGCTGAATGATCAGTTATCACCAAGATACCCTCAAACACTCCCTTAGACCGCTCCAGTGACAAAAAGTATATGCAGACGAGCTCCATAGGGCGAGTGGTGTGAATTGGGGTTAATTCAGCCATTGCCCTAACTGAAGTCTTTCTGCGTATACACCGTTCGCAAGACTCCACCTTGCGATTCACGTCCTTCTCCAGACCAGGCCAATAAAACCTTTGCCTAGCTAACCAACGTGTTTCACCTTGCCCTGATGACCCATGTCGTTATGCATATCTTTCAGGACCAGGGACCGGTATGACTCTGGGATCACAAGCTCTCTGACTGATTGACTATCAAGAGAAGTGGTTCTGTAGAGAACGCCGTTTTCAACTACAGGGCGGTTCCATTCACAGAGATATTTCTGCACGGACGAATTTTCTCTCCGGAGATCCTCCCTGGGCAGAAAACCCTTACTCTTGAGGTCAATAACTTTTGCTATTGTTCCAACCATCAACTGTTCCATGTCCCACTTAATGTTGTTACAACGTTCGGATGAGAACACCTCATCAGCTGAATGAGGTGCCGAACCATCCGAAACACTATCAATGAAGGGAAAAGAGTCGGTGGCTGCATGTCAAATGGATTCCACCACGTCAGGAACATTTGGGGTAAACGCGAGAGGGTGTCGGCGTCAACGTTATTTTGCCAGCTCTATATCTGATGGAGAAATCGTAGTTCGCTAGAGCTGCAACCCATCTATGCCCTGTAGTATCAAGTGTTGCCGTCGAAAGGACGTATGTGAAAGGTCGATCATTGTTGAGTACTATCTTATGCTTGATGAGATCAGTCTTTCCCAAGTCTGTAAGCGCCTTCGAAAATACACAGTCCCATTCTCCTAATACTTGTCTGAGCCTATCCAGTTGCTCTGGGATCAGATTTTCCATGTCGATGTTAAACTTCAGTTCATCCGGAGTAGCATGTAAACTGTTTCCTGACATCCTAGGTTGGGGGGGGGGGGGAATCAGACATATTGCAAAGCTTGACTTGAACTTTGGAATGTGAGCCCTGTTGATTAACCCTGATTACTCTTGGACAAACTGTAAAATGTTCAGAGTTTCCTAAGTTCTCTGTAATGGCTTCTGTTATATGAGCATCAACATTGCGGGCAATGCCGTTGATAGTAATAGTTTCATACGGTGCAATGTTGACAGTACGCACATTGGTAGATTTGACTGTAAACAACATACCCTCAATACTATCCATAGCGATGTTCCATGCATCTGGAATTCTATCTGTAGAAGGATTATCAAGCATGTAATCCCTACACAAACGAATGACATTTTGTCCATATAACTACCGGACAGGTACGGTTGGACTCTGTATCCGGTACCTCAAAAATAGGTACACTAAATTCAAAATCACACCAAAACTTCACTAAAATTGAATACTCAATGTATTGTTACGTGTCTAGGCTCGTACAAAAGTAACAAGAAAAGAGTGAAGACAACAAGCTTTGTAAAATTTAACAAATAATTCATTTCCTTAGAAAAATAAGGTAAAAATGAGAAAAAGGACTTACGGTTTATGAATCAAATCAAAAATTTATCCAGGACTTAACAAATAGACGTCCTATCAATGAAAAGTCCTAAATCAATCTGTGTTCGAGTCTCGATGAAATCAAAATGGAGGGCGATGATGTATGTCGTGACCTTCAAAGTGTTGCCGTGTCAACAGTTCATTGTTGAGTCACAGAAAATAATATTCCAGTTTAGAATTTCTGAACAAATTTCGATAAATTTCCTTGTCTAAGAATTTCTGTATAAGCACTAGTATTTTCCAGGAAAGAATCAATAATTCCATAAAATAAAAATTCAACTCAAATTGTCACAACAAGACACCTATAAGAGTCGAAGAGTTTTAGCCCAACTGGCTAGTTCTTCTCAAGAAAATGGTTATACAGTAAGTTAAGACGCAAAACAGATTCCCATATGATTGTCGCGTGGTCACCTCCTAGAACAACGTATAATATTTTTTACATGCTAATTATCACGCACTCTAGGTATGGCCTTGATTCTACTGAATGAATCTTACTCTTAGAATGAACTAAAAAAATTTAAACAAAGCTGCTCACTAGAACTCTATCTAATTTCTGAATTGAGGTCAGCAACTAGATACAATGTTTCAACTACTACTTGTTTATCAGGTCAAACAGAACTGAACTTAATTTCTCAAAAAAATATCAATTCAAGTAGACAAAGTTATCATTAAAATAACATGTAATGGAATATAATTTTTAAAAAATTCAACCTTAAAAACAAATAATTAAATTACATATACATAACAATCCCCCCATTAAAAGAAAAAGAAAGATTTATATAATAAACCTTTCTTTTTACCATAGATTAATTATATATGAGGTTTACAAAAATAACACAAGAAGAACTCTTATGAATTACACGAAGTGTACATGAAATAATATTTATATTCACGGGAAAATGCATCTGTTATAAATTGTTATTTCCCTTGATGTGCCTGCTCTCAATATTATATTCCTGTAACAACAAACTCTACCTTAATAATCTCTGATTTTTGTTTTTCATCTTGTCGATGAAAGTAAGGGGGTTGTGATCACTAAACTAATGTAAACTTCAAAATGTTGTAATGCCAATATCAAAGCTGAACATTCCATCTCCGTTGTTCAATAATTTCTTTGGTGCTTATTTAATTTCTTAGAAAAATAGCACACTGGATGATCAAGAACATTTTTATCTTCTTGAATCAATACTGCTCCAACCCCAACATCACTTGCATCAACAGACAATTTAAATGATTGACTGAACTTTGGAGCTGTAAGAACTGGTGCACTTTTAAGTATGGTTTTTAACTCCTCCTGACATTTTTCAGTCCAAAGAAACTTGTTTTTCTTGCTCAATAAATTTGTCAGAGGTTCAGCAATATTAGAAAAATTGAAACAAAATTTCCGATAGTATCCAGAAGTACCCAAATATCGCATCAGTTACTTTTTACTGACATGCACAGAGAATTCAGAGATAGTCTTGTCCTTGGCATCTATCGGTTTAACTTGTCCATGTCTCACAATATGTCCTAGAAATGTTACACAAGCACGGCAGAACTCACTGCTGGACAAATTAATTGTCAAACTTGTATCAGTGAGTCTGGCAAAGAATTTCCGAATTGTTGCTAAATGTTCTTTCAAGGTGTCGTTGTAGATGACAGCATCAACGATGTAAGCATCACAATTATCTAGACTAGAGGTAATCATATTCAACAAACGTTGAAAAGTACTTGGGGAACCCTTCATCCCAAACGGCATCACTTTATATTGATAAAGTCCATCTGGAGTCACGAATGCCGAAATTGCCTTGCCCATTCCGTTAGAGGAATTAGCCAAAATCCTTTCAGAAGGTCAAATTTGGTGGCATACTTTGCATTTCCAATTTTATCAATACAGTCATCGAGTCTTGGCAACGGGAATGAATCTTTTTTAGTCACACTGTTCACCTTACTATAAACAGTACACATACGGAATGTTTAATTTGGCTTCGGAACAAGTATACATGGTGAACTCCAGTCACTTTTACTGGGCTCTTTAAAATCATTCTCCAACAAATACTGAATTTCTTTTTCCAAGTATTCCTGTTTGAGAGTAATTCTGTATGGATATTGTTTCACAGGTTTGGAATTTACAATTTCAACCTCATGAAAACTTTTGTTTGTTCTCGTAGAAACATCTGGAAATAAGTGCCCGTATTCAAATAATAACTGTTTAAGTTCATTCCTTTCTTGTTGTTGCAAATGTGAAAGTTTCTGGTCCAGATTATTCATGAATTCTGAATTTCGAAGATTAATCACTCCAAAATCAAGAGTGTCCAATTGTACTCCTTCACTTAAATCCTCACTGAGTGGGACAGGTACAACTAAATTAATTGCATGATTTACTTGACTATTCTCTCAATATACTCCTTTAACGTGTTTATGTGGCAAGGTTGTTTTTGTTTTCGCCTCCCAGGAGTATTTATGATGTAATTCAAATCATTTACTTTCTTTTCAACCGTGTATGGACCAGAATACAGGGCCTGACGAGGATTTTGTGGTATGGGCAAGAGAGCCAGAACTCTACCACCAGGCAGAAAACTCTTTTCCTTTGAGTTTTTATCATACCTTAATTTCATTTCTGACTGAGTAGAGTGCAGATTCGTTCTTCAACCTCACAAGCCTTTGACAACTTATACTGTAAAACTGGAAACATAATCGAGAAGATCAAGTTCAGTATCTTCATTAGAAAGAAGTTTCTCTTTCAATAACTTCAATGGTCCACGCTCAGTGTGTCCAAAAGCTAGTTCAAAGGGACTGAATCCTAAAGATTCTTGAACGAACTCCCTAACAGCAAACAAAAGTAAATGAATGCCTTCATCCCAATCTTTACTCATATAAAAGTCTGATGAAATCTTTCTAAAGGCTCTTGGCTCTCAGGGTGATAGGTAGAAGATTTGAATTGTTGGATGCCTAATTCGTACATAACTTGCTGGAAAATTCCAGACATAAAATTTGACCCTTGATCAGATTGGACCAATTTGGGAAGGCCAAATTGAGTTTAAAAAAAAAAAAACTTTATCAAAGCTTTTACTATAGTCTTGGTTTAAATATCCCTCAAAGGAATTGCCTCTGGGAACCTTGTTGACGCACACATAATGGTCAACAAGTATTGGTTGCATGACTTGGTCTTAGGTAAGGGACCAACACAATCTACCATAATTCTGCTAAATGGTTCGTCAAATGCAGGAATAGGTTGCAGATGAGCTTTAGGTATCTTCTGATTGGATTTTCCTACCATTTGACAAGTACGACAATATCTACAGGATTTACAAACTTCACTTTTAATTTTTGGCCAATAAACATGAGTCAAGATCTTGTGATAAGTCTTATTAATCCCTAAATGACCCGCCAGAGCAGTTTCATGGGCCAAACTAAGTATTTCCTGTCTGTAAGATTTTAGAACTACAGTTTGATAGTTCATTGACCACTCGTCACTAGCAGGTACCTCGGGAGGTCTCCATTTTCTCATAAGAATTCCATTTTTAATGAAATAACTGACAGGTACTTCCGTGGCTTCAGTTTCACTAATGGCCCTTTGAAACAAACAGGAGATCTCGGGATCTTTTTCCTGTTCGACGGCAAGTGATTGTCGTATGTCACCCTGATTAGAATAAAGAGAATGAGTATTTAAAAGAGGATCACTGTGATCAATACCTTTTCATTGATCCAAACAAGGAGTGAAAGTGACCTCTTCAAAAAGCCTGACCAATACATGTGTCAGCTAAAGGAATGCTTTGCTGTTCAACATCATTCTCAAGAGCTTTATTTCCCATAGCTCTGGTAACTGCACAAGCTGGGTTAAATCAGGTAATTCTTTTTTAATAGGATCAACTTTCTGATGCAAACAAGGCTTGTCAGTTACAAAGTAGATTAACCACAACCTTATCTCCAGCTAGGTCGTTGCCTAGTAATAAATTAATGCACTGAACGGGTAAAGAACACACTATTCCGACTGTTACGGGTCCTGAAACTAAGTCTGATGACAAATTTACACAATGGAGAGGAACATTAAGAAAGCAGCACTCTACTCCCTGAATAAGAACACTCATTAGAAGAAGACTTCTCAGAAAAAGGCAAAGTACCTGATAATAAAAGACTCTGAAAAGCTCCTGTCTCCTTAACATTTTAGTAGGGAAATGATTGGCCAAATCACCCAAGAGTGATATAGAACCCTTCGACATGAATGGTTCATAATTCTCCATAATAAAATCAGACTGGAGTTTATTAGACCCAACAAATGTATTGCTTTCAACACATAAGCGTGACCTTGACCTCTTAGAAATAAGAGCATTCGGGATAGGTATGTCTTGATTCTGATGCTTATTTTTCAATTTGAAGCAATCAGAAATAACGTGTCTTTTCTTCTTGCAATAGGTACACGTAGGAAGAGACAAGGAGTTTTGATCAAGTTTATCAAACGCTTGATTTTTAAAAGTTTTGCCAGATTAAGATTTAGAAGTGCTCGTATTAGGCTGAAATACCTTTTTACCAAAAGATTGTTGAGTGGAAGACTTGCCTACAAAAGAAACTTTATGAGCTAAGAAATATTTGTCAGCAGCACGAGCAACATTTTCCAAGGTTTCGACCTTATGCTCATCAAGATAACTCCTAATGTCACTATGGACACAGTTCTTAAACTCTTCAACTAATATGAGTTGTCTGAGATTTTCGTAATCTTTGTTAACCTTTCTAGAAGAACACCACCTATACATTTGTTGTGCTTTTTCCCATGCAAATTCGACATAGGTCTGGGATGTCGATTTCTAGAATTCCTAAAACCTTGTCGATAAGCCTCAGGGACTAACTCATAACCCTTCAAGATATAGTCCTTAACGACATCATAGTCAGCACTCCGCTCTAGTGACAGTGAAAAATAAATATCACTAGCTTTACCAGTAAGTACACATTGTAATAATAGAGTCCAATGCTCCCTTGTCCACTTCAATCCAGAAAAGAAGGTACTAACATGATATTTCTTAAAACATTAAATATATTGTAGTGTTTTCCTTTTGCCAGCCCTAATTCTTTTAACCGACTCTGAAGTTCCTTCTCTTCCTTCTGTTTTTGCATTTTCATCTGTCTCTCTCTCACTCTCTCTTCTATCTGAAACTGCATTTGCATTACTTCCATTTCTTTTTCCATTTACATCTTTTCTATCTGAAACTGAACTTATCTTATCTCCAATTCCAACTTTTTTAGCTGTACTTCCAGTTTCAAAGTGTCCTGGGTAAAATTTAAAAAAATTCTCTACTTTTGATGATACTGTAAAAAAAAGCTTGATGATTTCACTAAAAGATTTTTAAAAAATGTGAAATAATATTTGGGATTTTAAAAAATTCTGAAACTAGGGGAATTTAAATTTCTAAAAACAAACTTTTCTGAAATATTTTAGCCAAAATTCATATTTCCCGGATGAGCCCCCAATTTTCTTGTTACATGTCTAGACTCGTACAAAAGTAACAACAGAAGAGTGAAGACAACAAGCTTTGTAAAATTTAACAAATAATTTATTTACCTAGAAAAATAAGGTAAAAATGAGATAAAAGCTAACGGTTTATGAATCAAATCAAAAGTTAAACCAGGATTTAAAAATATAAGTCCTATCAATAAAAAGTCCTAAATCAATCTGTGTTCGAGTCCCGATGAAACCAAAATGGAGTGCGATGATGTATGTCGTGACCTTCAAAGTGTTGCCGTGTCAACAGTTCATTGTTGAATCACAGAAAATAATATTCCAGTTTAGAATTTCTGAACAAATTTCGATAAATTTCCTTGTCTAAGAATTTCTGTATAAGCACTAGTATTTTCCAGGAAAGAATCAATAATTCCATAAAATAAAAATTCAACTCAAATTGTCACAACAAGACACCTATAAGAGTCGAAGAGTTTTAGCCCAACTGGCTAGTTCTTCTCAAGAAAATGGTTATACAGTAAGTTAAGACGCAAAACAGATTCCCTTATGATTGTCACGTGGTCACCTCCTAGAACTACGTATAATATTTTTACATGCTAATTATCACGCACTCTAGGTATGGCCTTGATTCCACTGAATGAATCTTACTCTTAGAATGAATTAAAAAAAATATTTTAAACAAAGTTGTTTACTAGAACTCTATCTGATTTCTGAATCGAGGTCAGAAACTAGATACAATGTTTCAGCTCCTGGTTGTTTATCAGGTCAAAAAGAACTGAAATGAATTTCTAAAAAAAATATCAAACCCAGTAGACAAATTTATCATTACAATAACATGTAATGGAATAAAAGAAAAAAAAAATTTAAAACTAACGAACAAGTAATTAAATTACATATACATTACATTATCTTAGGTAAGTGAGAAGAGAACCATCTGCAATAGTGACTTTGAGACCCAGTGACTCGAGCGAGTGAAGCACCGGCTTATCACTAAGTGAGAAATAAAAACTATTTGATACGGTAGCCACCATGGACCCACTGTCAATAACAGTCGTGACCGGGTCATTGTTTAAGTAAACGATACTAGTGTTGGAAAAACCAACCAAACGCTGAAATAGCGTATTCCGGTCTTTAGGATGGTTACCTGCCCCCGTATGGCCATCTAAAGATGCGGTTACTGATTGTAAGCATTGATAAGGCTTAGTAATATGTCGATGTGTTTGTGTGTTGAAGTGTACATTTTTCCACATGCATTATTTCAAAAGGTTGGCGACCACGCTGCTGAAAGACCATTTTTATGTCTAGCACTGTCTCAAAACCTTTTTAGATGTTAAAAGAACTATCCAGCCTCAGTTTTAAAATGCGTCAATGACACAAAAGAAAAACCGTTGTGATTTTCCTGTTTCTGACATATCGGTTCGATCCATCAACGTTTCTAATTCTTATTGTAACTTTAACATCTCGGTGAGATTAGAATTAGTAGATAATTCAGATATCCGTTGCTAGTACCAGCATTGGAGTTCCCTTTGTCGTTTGCACGGACAAATAGTCTTCGTTCTTCCAATGGATACAAATATACGTGTGTGATGTCTTTCCACAAAAGGGTTTCCTTTTTATCATCTTTTCTCAATTCATGACTCCTCTTAAAATACCCCCAGCTATCGATCCTAACAAAGGAGCAGCCACTTATAGCGACGGTTTCATCAGCATAGGTAGAAATTCTTCTCGTTGAACCAGTATTTGTTTTCTTTTGACTGATGTGTATTTTCCTTCTCACCATTTTGGCATCTTACGTTCCGATATTTGCCTGCTCACTATTTCCGTCCTTTCAAAACGTTCAACAAAGAGTTGCACAAGGTAGCGATCAGTTCTTTGCGTGGATTTTTAGTTTGTTTCCGCATTGGAACAATGGATTTGATCAGTATTATCAAAAAATCCCAATTATAAGATAATTGTTTCTTGGGACGAGAAATAGGTTTGGTGTGCACTTTATAGTGACATCTTTATTTCAAGAGCAAAAACGCTGTAGTGAATCGTGAATCCTCTCTCACATTTCTTGGAATCCGTATTAACTGATAGTCGACGCGTCGGATCGACTTCGCTATCGGCACCACTCGACTATGAAGCATTTTCAACGGACTAACGCGTGACAGTCGGAATCACTCCAAAAAATTTAATAACACACCAGTCCTGTCTTGCACTTTTGTCTTCGGAGAGGCCACTTTTTAGCTGCAACAACAGTCGCTCGGGCAATAGAAGAAGAAGAAGAAACCGTCGTCGCTGCAGTTGAAGTATATATAACTAGACGTGGCAGAAGAAGATATTATCACCGAGTGGCGTGGTTTTCTGCTGTACGTTCGCGTTCTAGCAGCAGTACATCTCTTTCGTTTTATCTTGGGTCTTTCTTTATCTTGTGAGAGTGCATCCATGTTGCATAACTCTCCCTTGTGGTTTGCTGTCCTTTTACAGGATTTGACTTTTGTTTAGCTTCGGCATGACGGTCATATTTTAAAAAGGAATGAATAAGATCACCTTCTAAAGATTCACTTCCACCAAGTTTCAAAATGATTAATTTTGGTGTTTCAGTGTTGACTATTGGATCTATCAATTATGTTTTGTGTGATGTGTTATATGAAATATACCATGTAGTAACTGATGTGGGGTCAAAGTAAACCATGGCAACAATTCTTAGAGACTCGCTTCTAACAAATGTGACTGTACCTGTGCATTTTGTAACGTCTGATGGTTACAGTGCACGAATCAATTGGCAGGAGGATAAAATTGAAAGGGTGTTATGTTCAATACTGTTATAAATAAAAGATGTGAAGGATGTTTTCATTTTTTCATTTTCAGACAGACGCCAAAAGTGACGTGTAAATGACAGGATATCAATCTCAGCAATCTTGGCACCAATGATGAAACAAATCGGTACGAAATCTCAAATAATCAGGGAGCGTTCGTTTTTCAATCGATGAGTAAATACGCATTAGGTGATTGAGTGGCATCGTCATATCCATAATTTAACCAAAGTGTTCCTAACTGTTCGGATAACTCTTGCACTAGAGCTTTGTCTCTTGGACATTTAAACCATACGACATAATGTGCATTGAGTCTGATAGATCGATTATCTCTTGGACATTTAAACCATACGACATAATGTGCATTGAGTCTGATAGATCGATGCGCATTACTTTGTTTAAATGAATTTTGAGTAACGTAAGTACTCACATTTTGATGACCTCTTCGTGTAAATCAAGTTGAATGTATCTTTCATCTTCTCCTAGCGTATCTCGAAGATGACAAGTTATGTTCGACTAAAGTCAGACACGATCACATCGTCCTCGACTAGGAAAACATTCTACAATCGAATTGGATTCTCCTTAACTTTACTTCGAATGATATGTAAATTAATCATCACTCTTTGCAACACCACACGACACGTTGTAGTGGACGGTGAAATTTTTGTTCGATCAAACGTTGAAAAATTCGGTTTTTCCTGAACCACTTGGTCCAGAATACAACATGTTAAAGGGGTGACAATGATATAGTCTCTTTGTAAATCGATTTGGGAACAGAGGATGAAGATGTATCAATAACTTTGATGTTGAAAATTCGAAGATTAGTATATACGGCACAGACAGTCTATACATTTGATACACATTTAATATTTTTCAAAAAGCGTAACCAAAAAGTCATATTTGCATCTCAATGTAAAAGAACTAAAACACGAAAACTGTAAAATGCATGGACGAATCATTAAGATTAACAACGTAACATATGTGCACAACATTCTTAATCAGTGACGTATGGAATTTACATACACGCCATGGTGTTCTTCTAGTCTCTGATAAATTTATTGTAATTTCGCCGGCAATATAATTTCTTATTTCTTTTCTCTATAAACAATTCTACTATTACTTTCATGCAATTTAAGTATTTCTTCCTCTATGTTGGATTCTTCTTCTAATACCATTATTTCATTGTTTCTAGCATTGTTTCTAAATTCACTATCGCTTCTGACTTCTTTTCTTGCCTGACTTTAAGCTAACTTTTTTCTTCGATTAGTGACACACAATGTCTTGGCGTAAAGATCAACCGCTTGTATCTAAGCATCGACTCCAAGACTTTTCCAGCCATGTAATCTTTCCATTAGTAAATTTGTTGATTTAACCACCAAGCATTACATACTTCTTAGTAATATGATGCGTGGATAAAGTTCGACAAATATATTCTTCACTTGCACGTACACAACGTGTCTTTTATCACTGTTCTCAACACTTTTAACATAATTTGTGTTTTGTGCGCCGTTTAAGATTTGGTAATCATGTCTTCGCTACATGTACTGATAAAAAATGGATTTGCTGGTAAATGAAATCCGAGAAATATAATGGCTAACACAAACGCACACACCATGTCTTTCAAAATCCTGTGTGGAAACAGTTCTTGTAAAAGGGTTTGGTAATCATTGTCATTTACTTCCTTCCGCTAAATTTGCTGCAGCAATTAGTAAACAATTCTTGGCATGGTAAGCTCCATACATACATACAAATGTATCTTTCTTTACCAATAATCAGTCTCCTTATACTGTGAAAACTGAGAAATTATTACTCGGTGAAGTTACGTGATCTGATTAGTTCCATGTCGAAATGATATCATTTCCATATATATAAGTAGTTCAACTCGTTCCGATTCAGTCTGTTAAATCCATTGTTATTTTATATGCACGAGTATGGTGTCAGATTCATTCATCGTTCAATTACATTATAAATAAACCTCTCATTCGCGAAATTGTGTCATTGTCTTCGATAAATCCAACCCCAACCAGCTTAATTCTGTTACAGTTTGCTTGAGTGTTGTTTGGAGTAGATCGAACTACTAATAATTTCTGTTGATAGTACTTGAAATTTCTAACTTTTCTGCAACTGATTTAAAACGGAGCTTATATAATATGCAATCGGTAAATCAGAATTAGGTTTCAGCTGTAGACCACTTTATCACATTAACGAAAGTTGACTGGTTTCAAACAAGTGTAAGAAAATTTCACTACTCGGCAACAAGAACAAGAATGGATATCAGTTTGAGGCTTTCTCGGCCATGTTTGCAAAGAAAATATAAATACTCAGGTCGTACGGTCGTCTAGTAGCAAAAAACTTCCTCCTAAAATGATTAGTATACGTACTTCATTATTTCCCTTCATCATTTCCCTTCAGAAGCCTCTCTTAGAAAAATGACACAGCTGCCAAAAAAGGAATGGTCGGCAATCCAAGTACTTTGAAACTTGC
Source organism: Megalonaias nervosa (assembly GCA_016617855.1). Taxonomy (NCBI): domain Eukaryota; kingdom Metazoa; phylum Mollusca; class Bivalvia; order Unionida; family Unionidae; genus Megalonaias; species Megalonaias nervosa. The sequence goes on along the minus strand of JAECUM010001063.1, from coordinate 86,350 downwards.
TTCATAAACGAATTGCTACACATCGCAAACAATTATTACAGACAACAACCATAAATATATTATAGGATTGCTTCGATGAATAATCATGATCTACCTTTCCAAGAAGATCTGTGTTATACTGTACCTGAGATCTGTTAAAATATATACTGTACCAGAGAGCTGTGTTAAAATATATACTGTACCTGAGATCTGTCTTAAAATATATACTGTACCTGATATCTGTGTTAAAATATCTACTGTACCTGAGATCTGTGTTAAAATATATACTGTACCTAAGATCTGTCTTAAAATATATACTGTACCTGAGATCTGTCTTAAAATGTATATTGTACCCACCTAGATGGAATTTTTCTAAGAGAGGCTTCTGAAGGGAAATGATGAAGGGAAATAATGAAGTACGTATACTAATCATTTTAGGAGGAAGTTGTTTGCTACAAGACGACCGTACGACCTGAGTGTTTATATTTGCTTGCAAACAGGGCGGAGAAAGCCTTAGACTGATATTCATTCTAGACAAAAGGAAAATGAATTTTTCACGGGTGAATGAAACTTTATTTAACTGAATGGTTTCAAGCATCACGAATAATCCTGTAATTTAACATCGGTATGGTAATTACGTCTTCAAAGCAGGATAGAACTATCGTATATGATGGAATGAAAAGATCTAGGACCACGTTTTGTTACCAACATGATTCGTGCCCACGGACGATGTGCAAATTACATGAACTTAGCAAAGCCAATAAAGAATTCAACGTTTTTCTTTTGGATAGATGTTGATTATATGGTTATCTTTTCATTAGAAATTATAAATATATGGAATTCCAGTAAGAACGAACAAAATGTTTAAAGTTTTCCGAATCGCAAATTCATACACACAATGTCAATTAATATCATAATGCCATTAAATAAAGGTTTATTTACACAATAATAAAATTAATTTACACCTTAAACTCTTGTTTGTTATTTGATTACTACCAAGTTTCTACACATGAGGTACCGTTGCCCGGAATTCTCAAGGAACTCGAAATGTTAGGAGTATGTTTCATTTACATTGGATGTAGCAGAAAATATGCTATTTAACGGGCCATCCCATGAGAATTAATAACATTGAATATTAACAGTGACATCTATATGGCTATATTCAGTTTTTGAGGAAATCAATATTAATAAAAGCAACATTTCAAGAGAACTTAAATAGAATCTTTTAAGACTAACCCACGATCTCGATATTTAATTTCATGTCCACACATTACTCTCCCGTCGGTAAGAAAAGCTTATATCTGTCTGATTGTTCGATTAAATGCCATGTTCTTGATGGAAGCAAAACAACACTCAGAAATATCACAGAAAATTAAAGGCCTTTTCATTTAATGAAGCAGTTTGTAACTATATTACCGTCGCTATAGGATTCATTTATCAAAGCTTGCGACCTTGCGTAGAATGAAACAGCCAATGGTTAAAATCTGGAATTCGAAATATCGAGCATTTTATTTCCTATATGAAGCCGAAGACCTGTTATTCAAAACGATACGTCTTTAGAATATTTTCCCCTAACTGAGAATTTGTTGAGGCTGTGATATTAGATAAACGCTAAAAAGGCCAGGAGCTGAGATTATCTTGATTCAAATGGTGTGTATGCACGAGTTATAATGGATTAAGGATAAACGGTGTGGGTTACCCGCCCACTCCCCGACACAATAACAAAAGACAAAAGGAAAAACCGCCGCACAGCTTCACATTGCTTACATTGCGTTGGAAGGCAATCATCAGCAGATGTGAAGTAATTTGAATAACCGATTTTGTGTGCCAACAGTGTCTAGTTTGAGGTAATGTCAGTCAAGTGTTTGCGGAGTATTTATCATAAAGCAACACGATGGCAAAATATATGAGCAAAAATATTCAGTGTAGTGCGGTGTCAAGCGGTGAAAGGAGCGCCAAGAAAGCCATAGAACGTTATTTACTTTTATGCAAAGGCACCTGGACAATGACAACACAGTAACAAATGATTTTTCTGTCTCTTTTATTTTAGAAGCTAGAAAATAAATATTCGCCCGAGGAATGAATTTTTAAAGCCTTTATATTGTCGTTAAAAACGCGTTTTCTTTTTAACATAAAATTTCAGAAAAATGATAATAAACACCCCTTGTCAGACAGTTAAAATGGTGATTCATTGGATTAAGAATTCAGAACTACATAATTCAAATATAGGTGAATCGCTCTTTCTTGTGATAAGCATCAGGGATTAAACAGGAACATCTCCAGACCTAATTCAAGGCGCTTTTTTCTGTTAGGTTACTTAAGTTACATCGTAAGTTACATAGTAAGTTATGTACAGACTTAGGTGATATTATGATGTGTCTAAAACATTCAAACATAAGGAATAAGCCTTTGAGAAATTACTATTGCATGAAATGTAATGATGCAGATATTCACTCAACCAGGAAGATAAATAAAAACAATTAAGCATTATATAAAAATATGCATAAGTATTTCACTCTACTTTCGTAGGTACCGGACACCCTTAATATACGATTATAATGAACATGCGCGAAAAGCAAAGACAGCAAAGCCTCTGTTTCCTAGCTATTCAGGCCACCTGAAAATAAGATACATTTCATGATAATAATATTATTAAATGAAACAGTAGTGTCATTTTTAAAAGAAGAAAAAATATATCTTTAGTTTTTATTCGATAAAATAGTTTACGTTTGCTCTTGAGGAATCGGGTCTCACGCTCACAGCAATAGTTGCTGGGAGACACAAATGTTCAACTTCCTGCATCTCTTTAGAAACAGATCCCTCAAAACGAACTGATGTTCTACTGACCGAAAAGAATTTCCAGAAACATAAAATAGGATTCTCTCGAGTCAAAACATATATAGCACAGTCAGATCGGCAGCATTTTTATTTAGGTCCAAAATCATAAAACGTCTTTTAATGGAAACCTCATGTTAACATGAGCATTAGTGATAATAAGTTTTCAAATAGCCACCATGGTGACCATAATGGATAACAGATTGGCTTCCTTTTAATTTAAGAGCAATTAGACAGCATAATGAGTGGTATGTGGTAAACCGATGTCGATATGATTTTCTTTTTAGGAGTAGCGACCACACCTTTTCAAGATTACTGCCGTGGTAACCTTGGATGACAGATCAGCAACTAGACATCATAAGAATCTTTTGGTGAAAACCCCATGTCGATATCATCATCGATCTAGCAGTAGCGATAATACGATATTCAAGATCGCCGTCATGTTGTAGGTCAGTTCGGTGCCATTTTCCTTTGGACCAACTAGACTTTATAAGATGCGTTCTAGTGAAAACCCCATGTCAGTATGAACTTTTGACCACTAACAGAAGTTACAGCAAGATTTTCAAGATGTCTACAATGTCTGTCAAGCTGGATGTCACGTCAATAAGATTTTAAGCAATGATCAGTTAGAACATATAAGAAGTACATTAGTGAAAATCCCACATGATACCAGCCGATTTTCAATATGGCTACCGTCGCGGCCATATTGGATATGCATGCCACACCGATTTCATTAGCACCAACAACTTCTTGAGATCAAAGTGTGTGTGTGTGTGTGTGTGTGTGTTTGTGTGTGTGTGTGTGTGTGTGTGTGTGTGTGTGTAAAGTTTAGTGCAGAGACAAACGGACGACAAGGTCATCATTTAAGCTCATGTTGTCTATTATGAATAGAGTTACAAATAAAAGTATTATGTGCAGTCATTAATTTTCAAGCGGTTTGGGGTTTTAATCCATATTTATATAAGTCATTTCTATGATAGTTGAACCTACTCATAATTACAAAATCTCGCAAACAGAACCAGATGACTGTTTTAGATTTTGAATGAAGAATAAAATTATCTTCCAAGCAGACCCATCCAAACATACTCGTCTCCTGTATCAGCTGTTATATATATATATATATATATATATATATATATATATATATATATATATATATATATATATATATATATATATATATATATATATATAACTTCTAAATCATAACTAAAATGTCAAACACTTTTTTCTTAATTTTGATATGGGAGACCAGCTAATTTTAACTTTATGACACTGTGGTTAGTTATATATTTAAATTATGTTAGACGTGTTCTTTTCGACAAAGCTAATAGATGTATTTGCAAGGTATATAAAAAAAGATGCTAAATTTATCACATAGTCGATATACTTTTCCCATAGTATGTGCAGTTTCATATTTTTGATATTACCACACGTTAGCGTATCACTTTATGTCATTCTGATTGGTCCAAATAAGACTATGAAATTATTATGCATTATCCTTTTTACTGATTGGCTGCTATCGTGGGAAAACTTTATTAACCCCGCCTTCTGGAATTGTTTGGTTTCACTGAACATTTTTGGCCGCCATCTTTTATTCGACTTGCGAAAGGGAATTGGGGAAAAATGGTCTTGTCTGTTTCAATATGGCCAATTTACCCCCACAAGGGTTTATGTCATGTATAACATATCATAACATGAAAAATGGCAAAACCCCCAAGACAAGAATAATAACAACAAGTAAAACTACCGGTATTGCTCATATGATAGCGAAGGTGGGGATGGGGATTTAGGGGCGGTATATCTGTAGCATGGAATCCACTCTATATGCAAGCGTGGTTTAAATGTGAACTTACTTGTTACGACCCTGTAGTTAAATTACATGTGTGTTAAAATTTGAATTTCTTCTAATTCTTTCTATTTCATTTTTATATCATTTTTATATCATTAAATATAATTATTATTATGATGATGATTATGTTCGCAGGGTCTAATGTTTTGTTAGAAACATCGTGTTTATTTAAAACGTAAATGTGACTCGCGTAAGCACGATTTTTGCATGACGGTTTTGTCATATTAAGTAAACAGTCGGAAATAGCTATGTAAATGATTGGCTGTGACCACGGTCATTACTAATAATACTTGTTGACATTCTATACTGCGATGTGGCTAGATTTCGAAATCTTCATGATTTCTTCATGATTGTACATGGGGTGACGTATTAGTTTGCTTTAAATACTCAGTTACCTGCGAAATAGTCAGTCATAGTCGAGAGTCATATTTTAACATCTTAGAGAGTCACATCATAACATCTTCCTTTGCTGGAAAGAGTTGTTCGTTCGTACGTTTGTAGAACAACATGTGTTTTGTTTTTGGTGATAGCTGTACTTCATCTACCTTTTAAAGAATAATTATTTTCCCTGGAGAACTACACAACTGGCTTTGGACAAAGACATTTTGCTGAAATTATTTCTAAATTGGAACAGAACAATACAAATTGTGATTCACAGTTAAAATTCTGGACATTTGTGTTAACCTTCGTCTGACGTCATCATCCGCCATCTTGGAACGGAATTGAGATTCAGACTACGTCAATTTAGAACTGTTTTTTCACAGGACTTATGGGTTTTTCACAATTTTAGGACAAATTTTTGGATCTTCTTCGTAAATCGTAAGTCTTGTTTCATATTTTTACTTTTTCACCGTGTTTTCTAGGGAAATAAATTAGTTTTGTTAAAATTTACAAAGCTTGTTGTCTTCGCTCTTTTCTTTGTTACTTTAAACCAGCCGATAAGTAAATAAACTCACCTTTGTTCGCAGAAGAATGTAGACATAAACCGGTCTCCCCAACTGACAGAACTTTATCCAACCACAGCATATTTTCGCGGTAAATATGTGAATACAGAATACAGTTCTGTACAGTCTAATGTTCTAAATCAAATACTGCAAATATGCGGTCACTGTGAATATGTGTATTTCTGCATCCAGTAATCTTATTTTCACAAATATATCGCAACAACGTAATGTTTAGTTGTGATGTGGAATTTCAACGTAAACATTGGCACTGTGTTGTGTACTGGCCAACTCAAACTGGTACTGTGCAACGGTATCAACAAAGTGACATCACACGCATTGGACATTTTGTATGCACAAATGTTTTGTCTTTGGTAAAATGTTCTATTTATTTGGACGTACGCTTATTCTTTGATTTATAATTAGCAAAAATGTATAATATACTTTTACTATTTCAACTTTGTTTGGGACTATTTTTTACGCACAACAAATGAAAGGTACATCGTCTGTCAGAATGAATGAAATTATTCGTTCTTCTTTCTATCTAAATAATTTCTACTGAAATCAAATTATGTAATGAAAAGAATCTCAAATGGGTATTGGTTTAATATTAAATTTAAGAAACTCGTTAAATAATGTGATCCTTTTGATCGCCAAGGCACGTAAAAGTTGGATATTATTCAACTTGTTTCATAAATTCATATTAAATCATTACCCATTTGAGATCCTCTATATATGCAACTGACAAAGACAATGACGTAGAAAGTAGATGGGTTTTTTTCAATCCAATTGAAGGACTATTTGAACACGTTTTGTCTTGGTATTATACAGAACAAACGTTTTGTCTTGGTGTTATAGAGAACAAACGGTCAAAATAGAGGCAAATAAATTACGAATCAAGTACATAGTTTAGACCCGATGTAAATAATATAAATATAGTCCAGTTTTTGTGAGAGGCATAGCAACAATTTTTACAACAACAAAAAGAATCCGTAAACAATACCGAAGAAAATTACATGAAAGCAAAGCACATATTTGGTTGTAAACTGATGGACAATATACGCGTGTGCAGTTTAACCGGTAGATTTTCCAAGCAATTTAGCTCCACCCGAGATTTGGAAAGAAAGAATATAATGCCTTACGTATCAAAAGTTTATCTAATTTTATATTCTTAATTTTGCTCATTTATTTCTGGTTGGTCCGTTATAGGATATTGTAACGGAATTGTCTACTTAATGTTTATGCATTATATATAAATACAAATTTACAGTTACCCGTAGATGGTTTACTTTCGACTTTAGCTATTTCAAAATGCCGAGTTCCTTTCATCCCGTTGCTGCACGAGCAAAGTAACTGCAGTGAGAAAACAGATTACCTCGAGTTCTCTGACCGTGGATTTCACCATAACCAAGGTAAGTATAAAGTCTGACTATATTATTACATTACGAGTTTTTCAGGTAACTGTCCAATTTACGGACTGCTTCCTGAACAAACAAAACGTCGTGAGGCAAAATATCTTACAGCGAGCTCTGCCCGACCAAACCAGGTATTGATTGTGTGTTTAAAAAGACACGCCAATAGTCTTGACGGAAGTAAATAATCAGAGTAGAGCTGTTTTGTGTAATGGGGAGTCGTAGAACTGAAGAGTTTCGTGTAAGCCGTATGCTGCGCTCAATGGCAACGTTGACTCGGAGAAACGGTATTGGTTCACTCTCAATGATAGACCAAAACGTCGGGACCAACGGGTCTGCAGGGAATAACTAGGGTCTCGGGGAATCCTTCGGCAGACTGGGAGGAGAGGGCCATGCTGTGTGTCCCCTTGACCATTCGACGAGAACTGTGGAAGCGGAAATACCTCGTGCTATTTAACCGGACGCCAAAAGATGGATGTGTTTCATTCTTTCATCATCATCATCATCATCATCATCATCATCATCATTCCCTTAACTTAAGAGGTCGTTGGGGCACCACAGTTGACTTTACAACCAATTCTCTCCATCTTTCCCTGTTCTCTACTGCCCTTTGGGAATATCCAAATCCCATGTCTGTCCACTCCTTAATGATGTTGTCTTTCCACCTCTTTTTCTGTCTGCCTCTTCCTCTGCACCCTCGTTCTGTGCCTTGCAAGACTGTTTTTGTCAGTCCAGATGATCTTGAGACATGACCGTACCACTTCAGTTTGCGCTTTTTTATAGTAGTCAAGAGGTCTTCATAGGATCAGATGGCTCGTTGAATCCTGTCGTGGACTTCTTGGTTGGTTACATGGTCAATGTTTGAGATGCCCAAGATCTTGCGGTAGCATCTCATTTCGAAGGTTTGAATCCTTCTTTGTAGATCTGATGTGAGCGTCCACGTTTCACAAGCATACAGAAAGATGGATATGACAATCGAGCGCATCAGACTTATTTTGGAACCAAAAGCAATATTGGTATCTTTCCATATTGGTCTCAACCTTGTTATTGCTGCTGTTGTCTGGGCAATCCTGCAAAGTAGTTCTGGTTTGGAGCCCTCGTCTGTGATAACTGATCGCAAGTACTTGAAGCTTGTGACTCTTTCCAGCTTCTGCCCACTGACCTTTATTTTTGCACTGATGCCGTTGGTGTTGTTTGTCATCAGTTTTTTTTTTTTCGGCTCTAATCTCCATACCGTATGCTGTGGAGGTTGTGTCGAGGCGTTCAACCAAGTCAGCCAGTTCTTTTTCATCTCCTGCTAAACCATCAATATCATTTGCGAAGCGAATGTTGGTGATTGCCCTTCCTCCGATGCTGACAGTGCCCTTTGGTCATGCATGGCATCCTCCATGATCCTTTCCAGGTAAATGTTGAAAAGTGTAGGAGACAGTATACATCCCTGTTTGACTCCAACTGTTGTTCGAAACCAATCTCCTCTGCTGCCATGGATGATACCAGCACTGGTGGCTTTGTCATAGAGGTGCTCAACAACCTGCACCAGGTTTGATGATGTTGTGATTCCTCATAGTTGCCCATAAGGCTGCATGCCATACCCAATCAAAGGCCTTTTTGAAATCTATAAAGCTATGGTATAGATTCTGCTGATGCTGAAGGTATTTCTCGCAAAGGAGTCTGAGATTGAAGATTTGTTTCATTCTTTAAACATTATTATTCAATGAGTTAAAATCAATAATACATACTTTGGCAACAGAATCGTTCATTGTTCATATGTGTACATACATTCTATACATTGATTATACATGGTGATATATCAATATATCGATCATATTTGGTTATAAATTCCATACGTTGATTCTTGATTGATTACTCGTTGAAGTTACATGTACTAATTAGTTCCATTCAGGAACGATACCATTTTTTAAAATCAGTTGTTCAGCTCGATGCGCATCATTTAGTTAAATCTAATGTTGGACTTTATGAGCACGAGTATGGTCTCGGATTCATTCATCGTTCTATTACATTACAAATAAACCCCTCATTCACGAATTTACTTTCGGTGTATTCGCAAAACCCAACACCAACCCGGCTTTATCCTGATATCATATATTAGAGCCCACATACTTCCAGAAGCTATTTTATTTCGAAGAGTTTTTTGATGTAAAATTATTTCATAGACTTTGCAAAGTACAAATGTGCCATTACCTGTCGTACGTTTAACCTAAGACATGCTTATTGCTATCCAAAAGAACCAACGGATGCAAATGTTGTCGAATATCAAACTTGGTTTAAACATACTGTTTGGACTAAATTACGCAAAAGGATATTGCTACACATTTTAGCAAAACTAGATGAGCCCTTTCCGATACATATATAGTGATATAAATTAAAGATGAGAGAGGCAGAAAATAAATAAATAATAAGTGCCTATAAATAACATATTGAGGTTAGAAAAAGGAACAATATATCCAGGCAAGCAATCAATTTTACCAAACTTTAGACAAAATAGTATTTATTATGTAAGGTACCTACATCAACTATCGATTGGTCATTGCTCTCTCTAAGACATTACAACTCATTAAATTTAGAATCTACAGAGAAAATAATAGTACGTTTCGTATTCTTAATATACTTTTGAAACAACTTAAAAGATATTCCAATGTTTCAAGCTTCGAGTTCAGGTGAGCCAAATAGAAGAGTGTGTGCAACGATCAGAACAAACATTTCGTTACGACTAAGAATTAAAATTTGCTTTTGAACTTTCTATTGAGTAGGAATGAAAATATAATGACAGGCACTTTCTGCTTCAATCGCACAGTTGCATGATATATTACGTATTAGGTAATTTTGATACTGATCTTTCTTCATGCTGCTACACTGTTTTCGGACCCTAGTTATGAATAAAAGAATATTTGCGATCATCAGAAAGATAACAAGAAGGAATGCTATTGTTTTGTGGCATAATATACTTTATAAATTTTTAGAAATGGCTTTCTGTTTTAACATTTTTGGATTAGGTATTCCGTATGAGAACAGAAGAATTAAAGACAGAATTTATTTTGTTATTCAAGTACGTTATTTAATCTAGTGTAGTTTTATCGACCATGTAAATTATATTTTGACGTTTATCCCATCGAAAGAGGAAGCAGTCCATTTAAATGACTTGGTGAATCATTATAATATACTTCTGTGATAAGTACAGTTTGTACGATGTTTTTCCTTCTAATATAGGAGACCAGCCGCATTCCCTTTAAATACTGCGAGCGTTTGCACTTCTGGTTAAATATGTGACTATCCTAGAAGTCTCTAACTAGCTGTAATGCTAAACTAGTCTGAGGTGCAGCTACTACTGCTCTGGAAACGCCTCATTTTGCAGAAATGGCTGCTCTTTTTCCCTCATTTGTTAATTCGCAAAGAGTTACGGAAATTATAGAAATCTGAAATCTTCAGCAAGCAACACTATCATTATCGTTGCTAATTTATAATCCGACAACTCAAACTGGTCGTTATCGACAAACAAATTACATATTCCTCACAGGTGGCTAATTTTTGCGCTTGTCAATTTTAAATAACGAATGTGATCTTGAATTAAAATATAGAATTACAGATAGCTATATCAGAATATTATCAGAATATTCCTAAACAAAAATATAGATAAAAACAAGAACAACAACAGATATAAAAAATAAACAAAAACAAAAAAGTATCACAGGAAACCGGTAACGTACTAACGGGGAGGAGTAGGGGCACCAGAGGTCTTGGGGAGCCAAAACCCCTTTGGGCCACCATTGCCGCCACAGGCGCCATTTACCAAATACAGCTAAGACGTTTTGACGTTATACACATGTGGTGGTCTCATTGAGAACGGAAAAGTCATCATGTATTCGATTATCTGTCTCTAGACCTGTATTAGTAAACGATAACGATGATTATATATTTGTAGGCCATCATTATTAGGAAACAATTAAACATACATACATACATACATAGATACATACATACATACATACATACATACATACATACATATTGTAATCTCTGTGTAAGATGAAATATAGTCAGTCGGTCAGTCAGTCGTACATACACTTGCATTTCAAAAACTGCCACAGCGCAAATTTCTACGTTTGAAAACAAAACAGATATTCACAATTGCCAGCTTGAGGTACATTATGTGCATCATTTATCTCAAGAATCAGAAGCATAGTCTGAGTACATAGGATGCAAATAACACACTAGCCTTTGCTGAAAAGAATATTCTACAATCAGTCAAACCCAAAGTTCTCTGCATTCATTAGTGTTTCCACCATGATCTTAAAAAAGGCACTCATGTCTAGGACTGTTTTATCATTCACATACAAGACAAGGTTGTTACCACATGTATGTGCCGATGGGTGGAATTTATGATCATCATGGACAAAGGTCATGTGTGGCTCCACTTCAAAACCCAGAGCCGGAATTCGGCAAGATCCCGTGCAGAATTCTAGTAGCTTGCAAGGTTGTATGGATGAAATAAAGTCTCTCTCTTCGGCTGTTAGATGAATCATGGCCTCGTCTAGCGTATGTAAAAGTGTTTCGTCTGGAATGGAAACATTAATTATTAGTTTAAGAATACTTTATAGGAGTGCATTTATATTAAAATCATGGACATGCACACAACTGCTGACGATCAGTTCTGATCAGTTCGGCTATTATCATGACTAACTAGTTGTAATGCAATATACACATTTTAGAGATATCAGCAAAGGAAATGAGTTCAAAAATGTTCTAGTAAGGCGTTGACACTACCCTTGTACAGTATGGCCTCTATGCTATCCCGATTAACCTTTTGAAACCCTGCATCTGATAAAAACTGTTATTCCTTTCTTGATACAAGTTTAATGAAATTTCATTCGTCTTTACTGGCAGTGAGTATACGGCCAGTACAGGTAAAACAATTGCCATATGTCATACATTATTAAATAATTATTTGTAGTGTATTGAACATATGACATTCTGAAACAATCATGTTTTATAGTCTTTGACAGAACCTATAGCTCTGTCTTATCAAGATGTAGATACAACCGTATATGCCTTTTTATAAAACTCTTTTTGCCATGACATGTGTTTGGATATTTTTATAAAACTGTTTTTGCCATGACATGTGTTTGGATATTTTTATAAAACTCTTTTTGCCATGACATGTGTTTGGATATTTTTATAAAACTCTTTTTGCCATGACATGTGTTTGGATATTTTTATAAAACTCTTTTTGCCATGACATGTGTTTGGATATTTTTATAAGACTCTTTTTGCCATGACATGTGTTTGGATATTTTTATAAAACTCTTTTTGCCATGACATGTGTTTGGATATTTTTATAAAACTCTTTTTGCCATGACGTGTTTGGATATTTCATTCATTATTAGATTGAGATTATTAATTTTTTTATAACATGTCATAAAATGGGTGTAGATTTTTCTTTCTCCTACAGGACATGTTACATTTGCTGCTTCCGTCGTCTTCGCCAATATCTAGTCGTACAAACCATAATGCGTTGCTTCAGACCAATACAACGAGATACCGGCAAAGATGGCTGACCTTGAACAAATAATAAAGCCAATAGGGCAACACACATTTAACAAAATAATTTATGTATTTTATGTAACTAGTTTGAAAGCAAGAAATATAAATTCTTAAATGTGCAAAGAAAAAAAAAACTTGCTATAAAAGTTATTTTTTTCAAACAATTGACAATCCATTCTAAATTCCAATATCCTAACCAGATTAGGGAGGTTTTGCGTGTACAGCTTTATGATGTCAGCTTCGAGGCAAACAACAGAATAACACGCTCCATCGACATACTTTTGTGTGTATTAAGTTGTGTGTGTGTGTGTGTGTGTGTGTGCGATTTGGATTTTTAACGTAGCTTTAACAATTTTTCAGTCATATGATTACGATGACTGAGGTGAGGCAGTTTATAGTGATGTCTAGTACTGGGGCATCATGCCGCAGACACGGCATGTCCCACCTAGTCACGTTATCCTGACACCTGGCCGACCAGTCCTAATACTAACCTCTTAATGCTGAGCGCCTAGCGAGGCAGCTGTTAGTACAATTTTAGAAGTCTTTGGTATGACTCGGCCGGGATTCGAACCCGGGACCTCCCGCATCCGAGGCGAATGCTCTAACCAATATGCCACCGGAGCGGTCATTAATTAAGCTGTAAAGAATGTGCCATGTACTGGAACATATAATAAAAACAGTCATCTGTTTGATACTTTCAAAGGTCTTGGGGCTCAAGCTCGTGCCTTTTGTTCTGGCAAACATTTCACAATAGCAAAGCGTTTATCATACAATGTATCATTTTATTATTAAAAATAACAGAAATATTCGAACAAATTTCGTATTAATAACGACACAATTTCAGGAATGTTAAACTACATATTTGCAATAAAAGATGCCATATTCAAATTGCATGCCTATCTCCATGTTCCCACCGATCAAACTTGTCAAATGCCACGATACAATTGGTATTGTCAGATTCTTACTCTCAATCTCTTGTAGAAACTCTTTTAGATTTGAGAAAAGCTTTTCCTCCTTCTTTAGTTCTTCGTCAGAACATGAATATTCCGGCTCAAAGATGGATATCAAATCTTTCGCAGAAATGGCATCCTTTCTGTATTCCAGAATACTACAAAGGAATGGCTTTTTTCTCATGAGCCCGAGAAACTGAAAAGATACACAAAACAAATAGGGCCATGTTTTTATATGTACACGATCTATATTTCAACCAAACAAAAGTTATACACTCTCAAAATATATAACTGGTGTTGATTTTTCAGTTTAAAAATGATTACAATATGGTTTTTTGCACAGCTACACTAGGACGAAATAAACTGTGTTTTAATCTTGGATATGTAATTAACCCTTGTTTTGTTTTGTTGTTTTGTCTCTTCGTTGATGACGGTTTGCTTCAGGGTAAGATGTAGCACTTGTAAAGTACACAAGTAGAATAGTACTAGTGGTAGTTGTCATAGTAACGATAGTAGAAGGGTAGTAATATTAGGGGTTGACGCAGCGAAGGTGGTTTTGGCGCTGATATTTGCTGTTGTATAATTGTAGCGTAGTATTAACTCGGTAGCGACAGTAGTAGTAATAGTACTAGTAGTAGTAGTAATGTCTAGTATGACAATAATTGTTGTGTTGATTGAAATATAATTAGTAATAGTACGTCATAGTATTTAAGTCCATGAAGAAGCTGCTGAATTCCCGTTTGCCTCGTAAGAACCGCAAAATGCATGGCACTGGCTTTAACAAACTCATCTTTGTTCTCCATTTTAACGAATAATGGGAGACCATCCACATCGAATCTCCACTCGCATGAGTTCAGTGCCCTTTCTAATGATCCCTGGTCCGTTGCCTGCTGTATCTGTGGAAATAAAAGAAAATGACATATGTGTTTCAAAAGAAACGTGTACGATACAAAATCATCACTACTAGATCATTTATTAATCTGATGTGATTGAGGATACGCACATGGACAACATTGTAAAGCGAAATAATTGAAAGATTTGACATTGGTTGTTATGTTGGATGTAACATAATATTTTCAAAGAGGAAATGTGAATGCTGCTATTCCGGATATTAATAAAAGGTCCGATGTAATACGGAATTGTTTCTCTAATCCTTGCATTTGGGTACATTACCCCAAAATGAATGAAAATTCAACAAAATTTAAGACATTATTTATCATTTTACTTCCTCTGCCGTATATTATACAGGTTTTATGTTCAAGGAAACAATGTGTCAAGTATCCATGCAATATCATGTTTGCACTCGTGGACAAACGTCTATGATGGAATTGCCTTAGAGAACAGTTTACGATGAAGCTGTCTTAAAGAACAGATCATGGTGTGGCTGTCGTCGAGAATAGTTTACGACGAGGCTGTCTTAGAAAAAAATTATGATGAGGCTGTGTTAGCGACAGTTTATGACAAGGCTGTCGCAGAGGATCGTTTATGACGAGGCCGTAGTACCGAACAGTTTATGATGAGGATATAAGAGAGAATAGTTTATAATGGGGCTGTAATAGAGAAGAGTTGATTAGGAGGCTATAGTAGAAAACAGTGCTGTAGTAGAAAACAGTTTATAGTCACTGAAAGTTTGATTGAGGTAAAAGTACGAAGCATTGGTTCAATGCAGACTGTAAGGACTTTAAGTTTGTATGTTGAATTGACATATGATAATAATGACGGAGGACTTACATCATACGATACCGATCTCAGCAACGTGATGACATTGCCAGTTTCTAATTATCTTGTCGGCATGAATGGGTGGGGTGTGGAAATGGATATTACTGTCAGAAATGCTCACTTTGAATAAATTACAAAGGTATACATTCTCTTTGTTAAATTATCGGAATGAGCATGATTACAGTACCAGTCTTAGCGACTCCCTGATAATGAGGTCTGGTATGTCATCCACATCTGGTTGAGTGGATATCGCATCCTTTAGAATACACTGTGTGATTAGGGGACTGAATAAAGACGGGGGCTCTCCTCCTTGCATCACTATAGTAGAGATCATCCTGCCAACGTGAAGTAGCAAACCTTCCTGTAGCTGGCGGATATTATTTCGCGGCACTAGTCCATTTGAGTTTCTGAAAATAAAGAAGAAACAAGTTTTACCATCAATAAATACTTGACAATGTGGACCTTGCGGCTTACATAATTATATTAGAGATCAACAACTTAGAGAAATTAGCGTGCATTTGAATTCCCACATACAGTCCTTCTGCAACATCACAGGAACAACACAAGAAACAATATAGCAACAAAAGAAAAACAAATGAAAACCCATACAAATAATTGTTCTACTAACCAGGGGATTTTTTAGAGTGACAAGGAAGTAAATGGTACCTAACTGAAATTCATTATAGGCCGAACTGTATTGTATGTTTTATACTGGTCGGGTACAAATAAAAGGAATTCTAAAAATAGCATCTTGTTTTACGTCACAATTTACATCATCATCAGCAGCATCATCATCGTCGTCGTCATTCCTGCAGTTATTCATTTCACTATTCATATACACATTTTGTTTACACAATGTTTTATATTGGAACAAATGCACGTTCTTGTTTTATCTCCAAAGAAAACAGACTTCATTATCTTAGCATGCTGCAATAATAATAAAGAATTGTTCATACCATTTGTGTATGCCACAAAAACTTCCCCAATAATATACCCAAATCATTTTTACAGCAACGCTAATACCATTCAGCCAATCCGCTTTTTAGTTTATTAAATGCTGATATTCCACTCCAGTTAAGTAGAAATAAGCGTGCAGTTTACAGCTAATAATGCACTGTACATTTTACGTGATTTTATTGGACAGTCACATCATGCTTCATTTCATCTAATGTTTTGCTGAAAGTCGACCGAATTGCTTCTAAGAAATTAGAGATCTTCTTCACAGGCGGCTTACATCAATCAGTTCTATTTCCTGTCAGCCAACAGTGATGGTGTTCTAATTTGGAACATTTGGCGCAAACCACAATCTTGAGTCAGTAATTTTGATTTCATGCACAGAATAGACTTGACATTCAAGCAAAGGACACGTTTAAAGTTTTAACAAGTGCATTACTCATTAGTAAGAGTGCATCCTACTGAAAGCTACTGCAAGGTAAGTGTAATTATATACGCATGCTACGTGGACCATTTTGATCCAAATGTTGTTGTTCTTTTTAATGATTAACAAGTTATCTGTGCCAAACTACAAATAAATGTCTTTTAAGAAATGTAAATTATGTTTACAACATGTGACCTCTGCTTGTAACTGTCATAATAAGAAGATTGTTAGTGTTCTGTAGAGTACCACTACACTGAATCCAAATTTGAAATCAATGGCTGTTCTATCCTCCTTTTAAATGTCATTTAAGTAAGCAGCAGCGAGGGCCAATCCTACAACATTGTAGGAGGGTTATTTTTGAAAAACAAAGCTTCCCACGAAAATGAAAATTCAAGGTAAATAACGTCAAACCGAAGCCTCTAACCGACCGAGACTTCTCTAATTGGGTTTGCTCATTTTTTTTATTTTGTCTTTGACGCTTGTGTTTTAATTTTGTATGCGTGTTCGTTTACTTACCCGGACACTCAATTTTTGTTGTCGCCCTCCCTGCTGCTGTGTCTCTCAACCAAACATTTTATCGAGACCTACACGATACCTCGACCAAGGATCATGTAAATTTATCGTGATAAATCCGTGTGGATTAGCTTGCGCTTTTGAGAAGAAGTTTTGGAATTTAATCATATCCATATCCCCTGAACACCAAGTTTGGTGAATATTTCGTAGAGTATGTGTATCGACTCCATTAAACACAACTAAAAGATTACAATTGTCTCTGATAACTTTAGGTATTTGTGTATACCGCTGAGTAACATATATAACATCGGTATTTTAGTGTCTGCCTCGGGAAAATATCCGAGCTGGATTTTATTGTTTGTCCAGCATCACATGAACGTATACTACGAGATTATTAATATATCCATCAAGGTCATTTACAGATGGGGCGTCATCAATATCGGTTATAAAGTCAATAATATTATTATCGTATTCATCCGATGACTTCGCTTCTTCATTAAATCTTTAAGCACATGTAGCATCGCTGATCATCTGCAGATGGTGCCACTAAATACAACTAATCCCATTTGAGCCATCTCATTATCAGATTAAGCAACAATTGCGTCTTACCAGACCCAGATGGACCTATTATAATTGCTCTGATAGAATTTGGTAGCGCTGCATGACGCTTGATTGGCTCTTGCTTTCGTGTGGCTGAGAAGTCAATGATATTCATGTTGTAGAAATATAATAAATAATATGGATTTATATTATGTTCGATGCAGAGCACCCACCCCCACAAGTGGATTAACAACAATAACAACAAAAAATAAAAAGCGTGCGCTTACAAGCAAGTGGGTGAAATGTGGTACAAGCAAATACTAATTTATTTCGTTTCGTGCGAAGACAGGTGGTGATCTCGCTTCTTCACTGGGAAAATTACCAGGGACTCCATGAGCTAAATACCCAGGAGAAAAACAGCTTCCTGGATATAATTATTGTGGTCCTGGAACCCGACTTGATATCCGACTTGACGAACGAGACCAAGCAAGACCTGGAGAGTATCCAATAAATGCGATTGATCATGCGTGCCACATTCATGATGTCGCGTATAAAAATCCGGATTTACAACAACGACATACTGCAGATGTGAAGTTGATACACACGTTGAAGTCTGTAAAAAAATAAATCTCTCAGATAATCACTAGCTAAATGGCTGGTAAGATCTGCGATGAAAGGTAAACTAGTGCTAGGAGCTGGTAATTAATCACAGATAACTATTATAATGGAATCGATTTATTATTACCCAAGAGGATATTGGAGGGGTAGAGCAGCGATTAGTAAACTTGCTGATGCAGCGAATGTCACACGCTCTGTTGCTGAAAATTGATTAGAACGACAGGCAATAGGGCAAATTTATCTACCACCACCTAAACAAATTCAGTACGCACATTTTGATGTCAGCGCTCCCAATGAAGTTCATCAGACAGATATTTTTGTTTTTACCGCATGATACGTTTAAAACCGGGAGACGTCAATCGCGCACATACAAATACGCACTAACTATCGTTGACGTTACAAGTAGATATAAAGAAGCAGAACCACTATCAACAAGAACAGCAGCTGAAGTTGCATCTGCTTTTGAACGAATTTATCAACGAGGATCCGGACCACAAGGTGGTCTACGATGGCCACAGCTACTACAGGCTGATCCTGGCAAGGAATTTCTTGGTGCAGTAACGTTGATGATGAAACAACACAACGTCAAAATCAGACGAGGACACACCGCAATTCATCGCGATCAGGCAATCGTTGAGCGATTTAATCGAACACTTGCTGAGCGATTGTTTGGCTATCAGTATCCGCAGGAAATATCCCTAAATAAAATTCAGAAAGACAAAAGATCTCGTGAATGGGTTTCAAGACTAACAAGTGTGATAGCTGCGTTAAATAATGAAATTACTCATGCAACTTCTATGAAACCCATCAGCGCGATCACAAAAAAAAAACATATACCAGTACAACGACGTGACTCTTCCTCAAAACAACCAGTACTAGGCTATGTGACTGTAAGATATTTATATGAACCTGGTGAACTTGAAAAGGGTAAAAAAAGAGCAACTGATCCTGTTTTGAGTGTGACCACACATAATATTTCCAGCATGGTAAGATCCACGGGTAGACCTGCTGTCTACAAACTAGATTCAACTGCTCAACATGGATTTGTACGCAAACAATTACAAGTAATTCCTGAAGATACACATTTACCACCTTCTTCACTTCTGTGAAAGCAGGACACCAGCAACCCTACGTCGATTACACTCAAGACAGGTCAATATCACATTTTCGCGTGTATGACCGAAACTACTATTAATTCTATCCACGGTAAATTGTCTTGGATTATTATTCGAATACTGCCACAGCATTACTGTGTTACAGCTCGCACAGTGATTATTTTGTTGTTGTCTCAGCGTCATGATAAACTGAATATCAAGATCAAAGTCACGTTTACTTTTTTGTCAGATCGCTGATAACCAGCTAATGTTTTCCTTACTATATTATCGCAATTGCTATCACTGGTTTCCTGGGTCATTGTGCAGTCTATGATGACCAGTCGTAACTGAAACATTCTTCTGACCCTCGACACCGCTAGATAAACTAAATTTGACGTTCGATCCAATCATCGACAATCCAGATATTTGTATCAGAAATAGTTAATCCTTGTGACGAATGAATCGTTATAGCGTATTCTTGAGTCCACGGAGTTTTGTCCATCGTTAACGCGCTCTCAACAGCACTCACAGGAACAACAAAAATATCATTAAGAACGAGTTTTTGTTTCTCCTTTGACTCTGTCAAGGACCCAGGAATCTCAACTTCAATATTTTGCTTACGTGTTATCTGCTGGGCGATAACATAATGGCACAAGTAAATCTGAAAATTGTTCTTTATTTAACAGAAATAATTGCTGTTGAAGTGTATCACGAACTATCATCTGACTTGCAACTATCAAATCAGCAGGCTTTCCACAAATTCCAAAAATCGTTCATCGTAGTCTCTGGAGTTACTTCACGCATTATCTCACATTGAATCTTATTTGGTTGCAGTCTGATTAACCTGTTAGACTCTTTCAGCGGTTCATCAATAGCTCTATGATCATCGGTTTTCTCCTCATAATAATCTACGAACTTTTTCAGCCATTCATGCGGAGATGATCCAACAAATGGTGGTGGTTGACCATGATCACCACACATGATAACAGCAATATGTTTCGTCAGTAACCAATCAAGAAATATTTTTAATACCTCCACAGATACAGTGCATATCTCATCCCAGATCATAATATTAGGGATATATTTCTCACCCATTCGCTCAGGAGTCCATGTATCTCCCTTCCATCGGAAGAAGCTGTGATAAGTATGAGATATAACTCCTCGTTCGTTCATTTCTCAGGCTAGTCTATGTGTGGGTGTCAAAACAACCATATCAAAATGCCCTGAACAACTGTGCAGGAATAATAAAATCTCACGTGTTGTTTTACCAGAACCACCCGGTCCATTGAGATAAACTGTTTTATGCCATGGTCAAAGGATCATATACCGATGTAGCCGATGAACGTTTTGACATCGGTTTATTTTTGAAATATATTTCCTTAGATTCAATGTCGGCGGATTCAGAATAACTAAGTATCTTTTCTCGTTTTATTCTTCATTGGCCTCATGATGCATCAGCGCCGATATGTAATTTTTTTTAGCAATCCTGCGTATTTGTTTATTGAGATGAAATGAATCTGTGGCGACTCTAACTGCGGTATCAGGAAATCTATTTATCATCGATAATAAATTTATCGAAACGTACGCTAGCATCGAAGATCTTAAATGAGTAAACTATGGTGAGTTACCATCAGTGCAGCTCACAATTGTACCTAAGTTAGTTCCATCCGATAGTTAATTTTACTTCGACTTGTAAATGTGCTTCTCTCAGTTGTATCAGCAATTATAAAATCGAGTTCAGCTTTGTCGATAATTAATATTGTACAATGTCGTTTACGATCATATGGTCCTCCTTGCGTAAATGTACCAATTATTCTTCTGCCAAGATCTTTTCCAAGTTTATTTTCGAGATCGGTATTGTCCGGATTTTCATCACTGGAATATTTCTTTTGTTGTGGTAACCAAACTTGTTTCTGCGAACGATATGATATAATTGCTTCACTTACAACCAACGAAATCAATATTTTTACATCAAGCATATATCGTAATAAAACCATTGGAACCCAACCGCGTTCGCTAAAATGGTTTCGAAACCAAACAGCAACAAGCAGATGAAGGTTTTTCGGTGCAAACTCGAATGACTCGATACAGGCAAATCCAGTCAGGTCAAAATCTGGTAAGGGTCCATTTATTGCAACTCTGATCATCTCGTGTGTTGGATGTCCAAATCGCTTGAAAAACTCAGAACACTCACATGCTCCAAGAAAACTTCAAGGATAACATGCAACCATATCAACCGAGATAACATCTTTATAATCGTATTTGGTATTCCATAATCCGCCGTGTCCATATTCGATACAACTGCGTTGGACATCTTCAAGAAATTCCAATCGTGTTGGTTTCCATGAATTTTTCCTCTGAGCAGCGTGGGCAGCAACTGACGGAACGGTAAAACAATTACTGAGTAATCGTTCGATAACATCAGTATCATTCGTGTATTTGAACGCAAGATTTTTCATTTCGTCGTGGAGAGATTCTGTACGACAAATATCTCCATTAGGCCGTACAAACTGAGCATAGCTCACAGATTCTGAACTTTGAAACAACCACACAGATACAGGGTCACTCTTAGTGATATTTCTGATAAAATCAAACATGTCACCGTTATAGAATTTAACAGTTCGATTTCGTGGAAATATTGTTATGTCGGAAGTCCACGTGTGTGCGTTATGATCAATAATCTCTATCGAAGCTCCATTTTTGTTATATTTTGATTCGTACAAAATCTCTCCGGTTAGTGTCTTCACCCTTATTGGAATTCTTTTTTTTTTTCTTCAGTTCAGCAACGTTCTTGATAGACGCTCCGGTATCTTTAACTGTTTCTGCCCACTCATTTATTTTTTTACGTCGAAAGTCCATTAAACCGTTTCCTCGTTTCGCTCAGCAACACAATTCAATCGAGAAATTTTCATCGGTAGGAGGTCATCGACGTTAGGTTTATCATTCAGCGGATATATCGCATAAACAACTGCCGTCACATGATATGCTAGTTCATAATAAGGTCTATCAATTCCAGTTATTATTCCTGGTTTTGAATTTTTATTTAACGTGACAATATTTCCAGTATGGTGTAATCGAACAGGGTCACGTTTGTCACGGATAATCCATGTGTCGTCTGTCGCCACGATAAATTTTGTTCTAAAAATATATTTTCGTGCAACGTTGAGATAATCAATAATTGTCGCTGTTCGAATGTCATTCATTGTAGCATCGACGTCTTGTCTAATTCTGAATGTTGACCATACAAGAGTCGCACCATCGTCGCGAAATTCTCTCGGTTTCACGGACACGATTGATTAAAGTTTTACTTGTTAAATCAACCAAAGTTCGCCTTGGTAATTAAGGGGTTATTCTGTCAAGATCAAATCTGGCTTTAGAGTGCTAATCGCAGATAATCTCGGAAATCCCTCCATATTATAATTAAGCCAAATATATATTTAAATTGAAGATTGATTATATATAACGATTCAAGAAAGAATCAATGCAAGTGGCTGATGATTGGTTCTTCAGTTCCTTGTAACAGGGCTTGCGAAAATGAATTCTGCGGATAGCACATGCAAAATGTGCGTCACGGAAGTCAGGACCAAAACCGTGTTTACGATGTGGTGTTAGGGTCAGAGGAGAAACGCAGCTCTGTGTAAAATGCGGTGGTAAAAAATACAAAGAGTTGAAACGATATTACGATTTTAAAAAATAACGCCGGCATCAACGCTGCTGGTATAAAAAAAAAAAAAAAAAAAAAAAAAAAAAAAACATCGAAGACTATCTTGCCAGATTCCACGCCAACAATAAAATAATAATTTAGACAAACAATATTATTATATAAATGGAGCAAAATGAATTTGTGAAGCATCCCATCATTGAACATTATGAGACACCTTGTGATGGTATCATAAGGAACTGTCGACTAAAAAATACAATAGGTGTTGTTGATAATGCCGGTTATCTCAGATTTACTGTTGGAAAAGAAAGATATTTGTCATAACTTTATATATTAATGTTTTCATGGACTAATCGAAGATGGTTTTGTGATTGATCCCATCAACGGCAAAATCTTGATAATTCTTTGATTAATTTACGAGCTATTACACAGTTAAAATTGTAAATTTGGTAAAACAGGTAAGCGCAAAAAATTACAAGAGGAGTTGTTAAATCTGTGAACGTGGAGAGTGGCGAATAAATAATATTTCAATCAATGAATGCCGCTGGAAAATATTTTGATATTGTCACACCTTCAGTACAAAGTGCCGAAAATAATATAACCAAATCGATATTTTCAAGGAAGTATAACAAAAAATAACATTTCAGTATCTCCCGGTTGTGTTAGGTACAGACACTGACAATCTTGAATTTACTTTAACACGATTTTAAATTTTGTTGTAGTTGTCTTTCAATTGTGCGCAAAAACACTTCGGATGAAGAGATATAACTCTGTAAAGTAAAGCCTTCTCCGATACAGTGATTAAGCAGTTACCCCGGTTGTAACTGCGCAATATCATATGACTACCGCAGTTCTTTTTGCTGTTTGTCTCACATTGTATTTGTTGTCCCGCTTGACTTCGTCATTAACTACGTCCCTGGCAAAGTCAGGGTGTGTTACATCAGGACTGTCCCTCTTTCTTGTATGTTACACCTCTTCGTCCCTGATAAATTCAGAAAAACAAGAAGCATATCGTTCACAAGTTTGATGTGCATTGTACATGCCTCCCCTGCGTGCAATCCAGGTCAGCTATTTTTAGACTTCCAGGTAAAATAGAGGTACAGGAGTACAATAGACCTGCATGTACTTTAACTCGTGAATGAAATCCGGCAGAATTGTATGTGCGTTTATTAAATGCAGATATTTTATACGGTGTTTGGAAATTAAAATAAATCCACACTGCAGCTAACGCAATAATACAACAATTGTGATTTATTCAGTATATTCATCGCTTGCAGGAATTGCCCGTTAGGTAACTTCATATTAATGTTTCAAACATATATCTGTAAGGATGATCCGTGGTCTAGTTCCAATCCCGTGACTGACAAATTTGTCGACAGTGGGCGATAATTTCGCAATTATTAATCACACGTTCCAATCCCGTGACTGACAAATTTGTCGACAGTGGGCGATAATTTTGCAATTTTTCATTAACAAGTGGGGGCTCCAGTCCAAGGAAAATTCATGTACACCTCCTCACCACGTCGAACAACGTGGTGAGTGCCGTTTTGCACTCTCGCCTGAGTTTGATATTGTGGGGTGTGTGCATGAAATTCTGAAGCCCTCTTAATCTCTAAAATTTCGTTTCACATTTAGGGATTTACCAGGGGGAATGTCTATGCACGAATTTGAAAACTGAAGCCTCCAAAAATAAATAGTAGCGGTGATGTGAGCTCTTAGCCTCTTTGAAGGGTGCTCCACACAAGGACATTCAGAAAGAATGTCAGCCAAAGAGATAAAAAGCCTCATGAAGGGTGCCCATCTGCCATAAGAACGGCCTCATAAAAGGAGCCTATGGAACGGCAAATACCGGCAAATGAAGGGACGCCGTGGAATGGTAACCGCTACTGTTTATCTTTTGTTTTTATATTCTGATTCGGATTTTTTAATTTTTATTCTGATTCAAATTCAGAAATATTTTTATATTTTTATTCTGATTCAGAAATATTTTTATTTTAAACAAATATTCATTATATAATGAATTCCAAAAATATTGATGCAATTATTTCTGAGATTAAAAAATTAAATGAATTATCTGAACAATTGGATCCTGAAAAGATCACACATGATTTTGAAACGCTACAGGAACGGAAATATGATGGGAGATATACACTAGCAGCTGAATATAGATTCATTAAATTACTTCAACAAGCCGTGAAACAATCTCTACTTTATCTCGATGATGAGGGTATTCGAAAATTCGTTTCATTCACAAACGCGATTGAGAAAGTTAGATCAGAATTATCACGCGAATACGAAACAAAAAATATTGTGAGTTCACGTATGCGACAACTGAAAAAAATTATGTCTGATCGAGAAATGATCCATTGTAAACTCAGTGACAATCACTGACTAAGTCACTGACGAAAGTAAAGAGGGTATCTGAAATTGAAAATTGTACTTATTTATTCTGACTCAGATTCAGAATTATTTTCTTTTATTAATCGAGAATTTTTTACTATATCGATTACATCAAGTAGAATCTTACTACGAAGTTTGTTTAGACAATAATAACACACCATCAATTGTTGTGCATTCGTTAGTTTTTCTATCTCGGCAATTATTCCGTCCATTATATTTATTTGTGTGATTTAATTTGAGAAGAGATCAGTCACGATCTCACAGATAAACTTACTGTCAAAACTTCATGTCGTAAATCAAGCAAGTGTCCGGTCTGGTCAGTAAGTCTGAAATGTATTCGTGACAACAGTGGATTATGACATCGTAGGTAAACCGGATTAACAGGTACTGACACAATTAAAAACCCAGGAGGTACTTCCGGGGTAAATGAATATAAGATATATCCTTGCTGTGCTTGTTTGGATTTTTCAAGATCTACTTGATAGCTATCGTCGATTGCATCACATACAAGGTTGACTGCGATCGTTGATGTGATCGCGACAATACCTGGTGATATATGACGACCTCCACCGTATGGATCATTGTTGTACCTGAGAATGCTCGCCGGAGGGGATATTTTTCTCCACGCGTCTACGATATTGGGATAGTATTCATCGATGATATCGTCGACTGATTTTTTTTATCTCGGGAGCGTTAAATCGGAGCATACAAATATTCGCAATTCTGCTTCTGTAATCGCGTAGTGTCTTAGAAATAATTGTTTAACTGTAGTTGTGTAGGGAGGGGGTTTAAAATCAACGAACTCATCACCGGTGATGTTCACTGTTTCAATGATAATCCGACCGACAAACTAGAGATCTGATAAAACCTGGTTTAGATGTTGTATCGTTTTAATGATCTGTTGTTTTATATCATCGTTATAATATTGTGTTATGCTGGAAAATAAATTTCGTAGATCATTGAGTACCCGTTGATCTTCAAGATTAATTTTGTCGGAAAATGATTTGGTAAATTTTTCATAGATGATCGGATTTTTGTCGTCGTTATAAATATATAATGGTCTTATCATCTTAGGAAGCCTTTCACCAGTAGACGTAATAAAATCAGGTATTTCATCGTTTACCCGTGTACTTATGTACGACCACGGAGTTGTTTTCGAAATTCTGGAAGTTTTAAAAATATATGTAAATCTGTGGAAAATTCGATAAGTTTCGGTTCTGGTGGTCTCTCACAAACCGGCGGAACCTCTGGTCATCCTAACACAGTTCTGATCGATAATTGATGTATATCTACGGCGTAGTCGGGTGTTGATATTTTTATTTCGCAACTGATAATGTCGGCTCATGAACTGTAATAGCGATTTTGGATTCTCTTCCTGTGATAGATTTAATCCTGCGTTGGAATTCACTATGGATCTGTTCTATTTGATAACTGCCCGTAGGAATACCAACAACTTGCCAATCTGGAGTTCCTCGAGTTTATTTATTATAAGAAAATACTAATGAGTTGTTTGCGGGCAACCTACCGAACGATTTTGATCTAATATTTGGCCAGCTGTAATATACTCGCAATTGTGCTAACGCTATTTCTTTGGCTAGAATTGCCGTTGGAAAGCTAACGTCGAATTCAGGATTGGTTGAGCTCGCTGATATCATCGTAGATGTTGGCGGTGTTGTAGTAGCGACGATTTTTTTCTGGCAATTCTTGTGACGTAGTCATTATTATTTACTTCCTGATTTAAATTAAGGTGACTCTGTCCTCGTCGGAGACAGCGGGTTTTGGTTTCCAGTATCTTCCTGGTAAACTTTAACCATTTCTGCGAATTCCTAATCTGATATTATTCCATCATTGAGTCCTGATGTTATCAGCGATGATAATTTGGCATGCGTGTGTGTTGCCGCTGATAGCAACTTTGTGAATTCGTGTAATTTATAAGCCGTTCAAGTAGATATTTTTTGCGATGATATTAAGAATACCAGCAACACCGGCTACAATTGCAACACCAATTTCTATCACTGGTGCTATTATGTATGACGCTGATAATGATCCAGTTATAGTTGCTGTTTCAGCGACGACCGCAGACAACGAGTTTACAATAATGTCAGTAACAACGATTCGTCTTCGGTATTTTTTTAGTTTTACTGTGTACTCGTCAATTATATTTTTAGTTGAGTCTGCAACAAACAAACATGCTCGTATCTGAAAAGTTTCGCTGTAACGTCGCGTTGAAAGTTAATCGATTAGTTCCTTACATAATTTAAGTAGGTGGTAGTTAGAGACTAATTCAAGACACCAATAGTAAGTAAATCAATCCGAGGTCTTGTTTTTAGGGTGTCACCAAACAAAACCTACCGTTTCTTCTTGATCCAGTACTACTAACACAGGTCCAGAAGATTTATTAATTGGAAAACTCCGTAAATTACTGGATGATGTTGTAAGTCTTGTTGTAAATGTTGTAGTGCCGAGTACTGAGAATCTGTATAAGCCGGTAACCTCAGCGCGATAATTGATGAATCTATTATCGACTGGGTCCCATAATACTGATCCAGACGCTACTGTATATACCACACTGTCGGTAATTTCTTTATGTCAGAGAGTTTAATGTCGACGACTGCTGGATTTCCAAAAATTTCATTAATATTTTTATTTATATCAGAGAGTTTGATATCGATAACTGCTGGACTTCCAAAAAAATCATTAATGGATTTATTTGTGTTTCTACGAAAATTCAAAAACGTTTGTACGTGAGTAGCATAATCAGATCTAAATGTGGTCATTCCATCTTTGATTGTCATTAACGAGTTCATCATCGAAATGTTGCTATCATCGACATATTTTTGTTGCCGCATCATCTTTTGATTCTGGTTCTCTAAGACCAGTAATTTTATTATTAGCTGTATTGAGATAACCAGTCATTGTATCACCGGCGGATAACAAACGATCGTCGATCTTAGTTCTGATTGTGTTGTTGTTGCTGTTTACATATCTTTCTGTTGCCACATCATCGTCTGATTTTGGTTCTCTCACATTGATAATTGTATTTTTGCTCATGTTGAAATCGGCATACATATCTCCAATTCTTCTGATGCGTCCACCAATCTCTCCCTCCGAGTTTTTAATTTACCGTTCTTAGCAAATACCGCTGAATTATTTTCGGTTGCATCTGGAACTCGCAGAATAATATCTGTCAATGGGATATTGTTTCTTTTTAATCGTCCTTGTTGATCCTGAAACACAACAACTTCATTTTGGTCCACGTCTGCGAGACGCAAAAGATTAGCTATCTCGTCCTTGATATGATCAAGTGTTGCGTATTTGAATAATTCACCTTAAGGTTTGAGACTCCGAGAAGATCTTCCAAAAATATATACCATTGTATATTCACTAAAGCCTATTTAAAATGTTGAACAACGTGGTCTACTCGTGTACGACTTCATGAGGCGGTGTTGTTGACGATGACACAACGTCGAGTACAGCAACTAGTTCATGACCACATATTGGCGGATCAGTTATTGTCTGTGTTGGTAATGTTGAATACAATGGAGGAGTGTTTTGAAGTCCGCTGGCATATTTTAAAAATTCCTTCGGTGGTGCCAACCCATACGAATCAAAATAAACAATTCCACTTGGACCAATCTAGTATGCAACCCAATGAGTACCTGAACCAGAACTTCCATCGAGATTAATGATATCGGTTTCAACACGGTTTGGTTGTTTTGGTAATTGATCACGCATAAAAACACCTTATTATTTGGACCACCTGCGATCTGTACTGATTTTAGTAATATTTTCATTCCCGAATTCTTTTTTGATACTGATTGTAGCTTTTTAATCTGACCAGGAGTCAGAGTAACATTAACATGATGATATGACATAATATCATGAGTGATTTAATTACATGTTTTCCACTGGGGCATCATTGACTCTCATTCGACCACGAACACCTTCAAGCAACATTGCTTTATCTGAGAGTATAACAGCGATTGCTCTGTAATTATCAATAAGTCCTCTTGCACACGAACTCAAAAGTGTATATCAACGACAGACTGTCTAACTAAATCCATATGTTCCAGAAAAAGGCAATACATTGGATACGGCGTTGTAAAATCTAGTTGTGATAATTGTAGACCAGAATCAACATTTTGATCACGTCCCATTAATGTCATCAAACGATCATATGCACGTGCTACATGATTATTTTCAAAATTCAATAATACATCCTCGGTTGGTTCCTGATGTCCATTTATTCTCAGTGAAACCTCAGTAATACCAAGTTTGTCAAATATCATTATGCTGTGTGTTTGTGATTTTATTCGTGCAACAGCTTGGGAAGCAACAAATATATGTCACAGTGCAGAGATACCTTGCTGTGATGTTATCTGCCATGTGAATAAACCATTAACATTACTTTGAACACTATCTGTGGTCATCGTCAACCATGATAATGTTGATTTACCACCTTGACTCATAAAAGAGAGCAGACGTTCTTCTTCAGGGAGTGTCGGAGTCATTACTGACATCCACAACGAATGTTTTGTCAGTATTACTTCACCAACATCACCGACGGGGCGCCAGATTGCATCATCGTCGGTAGACGTTTGTAAGAGTACAACTGTATGCTTTGCTCCGAAAATAACCTTGTTGACATGTCTGCAAAATCAAAAACTATGTGACAGTGGAATTGCGCATGAAATCTTCGTCTTCCATCTTTCAGCATTGATCGACTCGCTGCGAATCCTAAGTTGAAGTCTGGATTAACACCATGAACCACCGGCCTCACAGCAGCGTCAGCGGTGTCGTCGGCATTTCTTGGTCATCTTATATCGAACTGTCTTTTGTCAGTGTTGTCAGAAGTATCCTGTACAAACATCATTGACGGACCCTCTGATCTTCAATAATCATCGCTGTATCTTGCAGGGCCAAGTATCGTCGTGGCAACGTCGACGTCTTTCTGAATGGAGTCAATGGGGTTTCCGACGATGAAATACCAAGCACTGTCAAACAACGCCATGATGCCATTATTAACAAAACCAACCCTAACATCAGCTCCATATTCAGTATCATCTGTTTTTAAACTTTCGGCTTCTACTTCAATAAATACTTCAGCGGGTAAGAAATATCTACTTGTGTCCTGAACCTGTAATTCGATTCTTCCACGCTGATTTGGCTGTCGTGCGTCATAAGAATAATATTGATAATCACACATCAATTGATCTTTGAGAACTGGTGCGTCCATGTCGAATGCGGGATCAGATACACCTTTGAACATCTTTATTATACTTGCTATCGTTTAACACGAAGACGACTTCCTGCTAACAGACTAGCAGCTATTTTATTTTTCTGATAGTGGTACACCAGTCAACTCTGCTATTTTTTTATTCGCGGCTTGATTTATTAAATTACTAACATTTGCAGGCATAACTTCTGTGCTGGGGAATTTTACTGGCTAAGGTCGGACCGCCTGCGCCCTGCGTATTAATCGTGCTAGTCTGTCCTTGATTGCTGAGAATGCTTTGCTGGCAACATCACCAACAGCACCAATGCCTTTTTCACAAACAACGTCTATAGCTTTCATTCCCAGTTGTTTTGCAATTGGTATTGCTTTCGGAGCTATCCTTCTAAACAGACCCTGAACAACATCACCGAGTCCATCTCCGTAGATCGCTTTATACATAGGTAATCGCGAACTTATCACTCTGACCATGATCGGTTCACGTTGAGCATTATGTATGATTATCTTATTTTCTTGTTACTGATCTAATTGTATACTCTTAATCACTACGGTAATCATCAACGATTTCATCGACGAGAGACCGATAAACATTAATATCCATCATATCTCCTGTAAATAATCTCTGACAAATAGCAGCTGCTTCATTAATGATTTCTGGGGAATTATTACCAGCTCGTTTTCCACCAATCAGAATTTCTAGTCTATCAACATCAGTAAGGACGTTATTGGGACATGACGTAATAAGGCCACATCCTCGAGTAGCAATACCACTTCCAGTGGAACTGGGGCCAGGATCTGTACCATACAATTTTTCTTTTTCTTCTTCAATAAATGGTGCAAGGTCTGATTCTATTTTTTTGTTCTACTTCCTGTTTAAATCTAACAAAATTTTCGGGGCCCCGAGTGGCCGATTGGTCTAAAGCGCTCACCGTTACGGATCACTGCCATCTCACCTCTGTCTGCGTGAGTTCGAGTCCCAGGCTCGGCTAACGTTGGTATGTGAGAAAGCCTGCCAGTGGCTTCTCGTGGGTCGGTGGTTCTTCCCGGGGTTTTCCAGGGTTCTTCCTCCACCAATTATACTGGCCGCCATGTATAGTCTATCTTATGCTGAAAAATGGCGCTAAACTCTACAACAACAACAACAACAACAATCTAACAAAATTTTCATCATTACGTCTGACCTGCTGAATATTATTAGCGATGAGAAGTACATCTAAAATCCAATTGTCACGTTTCATATTTTTAACATATTTGGGTTCTACATTTCTCTCTCTTTTATCGTATCCGTATGCTGCAATATTTATTGTTTGGCCTGGATCTATGATAACGGCAATACCTTCAGGCGTAAATTTATCTGTTATATTTATTTTAGTTCTTGGAAGAGATGATGATTGTGGCGGTGATGGTTGTGGTTGAGGAGGTTGTGGTTGAGGAGGTTGTCGTTGTTGTCGTTGTAACTGTGCAAGATAGTTATATTTTCCATTACTAAATGCTATATATTTTGTATCATTGCTTCGGGCCTGATCAACACCGTAGTATATGCGAAATATCCATCTGTACCAGTTTTCACGAATTAAAGCCTGATTAACATACTTGGGTTTTAAATGTTTGTCTTTGTTATCAAAACTGACCACGGCAAGCGCAGACAATTCATTGACGTTTTTAAATTTTTTTTTGTGAATTTAATACCATTTTCGGTAAATTTATTATTCAACTCAATTTTTTCTTTTGATTGTTTTAGTTTTGGTTCTGGTTCTGGTATAAGATCCTTTATATCGGCTATTTCAGAACGAAGTTGCTCAAGTATTTCTTGCGTTTGTGTTTGTGGTTGAGCAGCAGCTATTTTACCTAGAAGTTCTCTTAGAATATTCTCTGTTTCCTTAGTTTGTCTTGCGGTTTTTAATGTGGCTCTAGCTGTGTCTATTAATGGAGGCAAAAGCTTATCAGTGGATTATGTAACCGGTTTAAATAACTGTTCTGCACCTTTTGTAAATTCCTGCTGAGATGGATTCAATGGGGTTTCCGTCGATGAAATACCAAGCACTGTCAAACAACGCCATGACGCTCTTGTAATTTTTGTTTGACAGAATCACGAGATGGTTTAGCTGTGTGAGATTCATTATTGATATAATAATGATTTAATTACACCACACTGCAGCGGCAGGGAGGGCGACGACAAAACTTAAGTGTCCGGGTAATGAAAACACAGGCGTCAAAGACAAAATAACAAAAATGAGCTAACCCAATTAGAGAAGTCTCGGTCGGTTAGAGGCTTCGTTTTGACGTTATTGACCTTGTATTTTCATTTTTGTAGGAAGCTTTATTTTTCAAAAATAACCCGCCTAAAAAATTTGTAGGATTCGCCCTCCCTGCTGCTAAGTATGTTCGCTTTTGTAAAATCAACGGTGGTTAGAAATTATATAATCATTACTTCACTGCATAATCTATATGAGGTCACTTGTTACATACGTGTATCTTGTTACATACGTGTATCTTAGCGCTATAAACTCTGGAAGATGATGCATGTCAATGACAAATGTCGACTTCTATCTGATATTAAATAATGCAAACTTTTGAAGATACAACTTCTATCTGATATTAAATAATGCAAACTTTTGAAGATACAATATAAATCAAGGATTTATGAGCCAGTGTGTTGTCATGAAGTAGATAGATATCTCAGATACCAGTGTATTCAACAACTTCTGGCATCAATATATCCAGTCATACTAACGAATTCAGGCACAGGTGGTTGGATAATTCGGGTCTTTGTCTAAAAAATATCGTGTAAAACAACTTGTCGATTTGGGGTTTATGTTTGTTTTCTCCGGTTCCAAACTTTATATTTTTCTTGAGCAGTAGCATGATATTAACAGTTTTGGGTTTATGTCACTGATCAAGGCGAAAGCCTTCCACAGCCAGCCCCGTAACTTTCTTCTCACATCAAACGCGCACGCATGGCAGAACACGCGCTAACCTGTGATTGTAAACAGCATGGGTCTCCAAAAGGCACTCATGCAGCAGCATAATCATGTGGTAGAAAACTTCAACCTAGATCAGTCAGCAGCAACCATCTATTATCATACTACTGTTGTCAATCACTCGCGTTACAGCCAAGATTTATGAATCTGCGTTCCAGTAATCGTATGTTGGAGGAAAAATGGGGGTTCTGGCTCACCTAGACTACGCATTGGGCTAGGTGAGTGAATATCTCATGTAACTCTACTACTATGTTATGGGGTTTCTGGCTCACTTTAACGCGGAGAAAGACTCCCTTAGAGGGTTCTGGCTCACTTCTTGTGGAAATGAGGATTCTGGCTCACTGACGTTTTTGTGCGATAATGTCCATGTGCAAGCGAGTGAATACCATCGTTGGAGTAGCGTTTATCGTAGAAGGAGCATAGTTCTTTTTTGTTGATGAGTAGGGTGGTGAGTTGATGTCGTTGTGATCGGAATGTTCTCATCGAATAGTGACGTAGATATCTTTGTAATGATTGTCTGTGATAATTGCTGGTGTCAATGCGACCGATGACCGTTTTGTTTTTTTTATACTCCTTTGGCTTTTTTCTTGATAGTATCATCCTCGAGCGTGATGCAATACATTTTGGATCGAAGTCCTATGAATTCCGTGATGGGTATCCCACAAGTTTCATCTTTAAACTTTCCAAGTTTCTTTTTATTATCTATGCAGTGAAATGGGTTTGTTTCTGGATAATCGCTAAAATTAAAGAGATCTCGATTTTCAAAGAGACCTTCGTAGTCGTCGTCCGTGTGAATTTCATAGAGGAGTGAATCGGTATCCGTCATAAGTAGCTTGGCTTTATCTCCATAGTATCGTTTGATGAAGTCGTAATGAAACTGAGCAAGAGCATTTTGGAGAGATCGAGAACGGCTGGACCGACGTAGATGGGTTTATCGAGCATGAGATGTGTTTTTCTGGACTCGATAGCGACAAGTTCTTCGTCAAAGAATTTCATGCTGACAAAGGCATCGTCGGTCACCAGCTTATCTCGTTGTCGTTGGATATTAATGATTTCCATTTTCTTTCTGCGTCTGATGTTTTCCGTGACTTTTCCGAAGACGCTGTTGTTCATGAGTTTAAAGAAATTTTTACCGAAGTCCGTGGTAGCTTTGGCTCGTTGTTGGGTATTGAAGTCGACATAGGATTTCATTGATGGAGATTGCTTAAACTTCAGAGCTCGATGAACTTGTTTAAGAATTAGTCCATGTTGAAGTTGAAGAGCTTGTTCGAGTAGTCGATAATGTATCTTTTTGATCTTGGCATCTCCGATTCCGAGTTGGGTTTTCTGTTCGAGTTGTTGTGGAGAAATCATCAAGGATGTGATGAGGAGTGGTTCAACGCAGAAGGGATAATTGTTATGCGCGTCCTGTAGATGGGGTGGATACTCCAGCTCGACTTCGATGAAAAAAAAAACCATGACCATCCTGATATCCTGCTTGTCTTTCTTGGAGGAACTGTTCTCCGGTGATCAAGTGAAAATCACCTACGGGAAGGGATGGTAGAGATTATTGGCATGGAGATAGAGGATGTACGTGGAGGGTTGAGTGGGATAGTAGTGTTTCATGTATTTGTTATTGGCCACAGCCTGTTTCTGGCTGATGGTGCAGATGCCTCCTCGAATCATGCTCTCCGTGAACATGAACATGTCTCAATCTTTGAAGAGCTCAAGCTGTACTTGAATTATCTTGATAAGAGCATCCCAGGAGAGACCGGGTGAAGAGAAATACCAAAATGGATCGAGTTGATAATGATCTAGACACATATGTCTGAAATTTTCAAAGACATCCATGAGTAGAAGTATGTCCATTTTCAGGTACAGGTCGTGATAATCACCGAGAGTGTGACATCCTAGGTCGTTCCATATCTTGTTCGAGTACTGATACTCTTCCTCCGGGATATGGGAAAGATGTAAATGAGGACAGAAGGCATCAAGAGCGGGTAATGAGGTTTCATATAATTTGGACCACGCATCGATATACTCGTAGGGATAAACTCCTTTTCGAATTAGGAAAGGGGCATGAGCTCCAAATTCTTTTTAGATGCATGAACTTAGGACATGTTTTAGCGAGTTCTTCTAGCGACTATTCCATAAACTGGAAGGAATACACGAAACGAACGGGATCAATCAAAAACGAAATGTATTTTTCGAAATTGTTGGGGATGCATTTGATAGGACAGGAACCCACTTCTGCGAGAAGTGTCTTGACCCGTGGATGGCTGAGTGCTGCGATGATTAAGTGTCCATCGTATCCTCGTAGATTATGAGCGATGACTGGAAGGAAGTCTGGATCTTTGAAGCGCGGAATACAAACGACAGGAGCAGTTCCTCGATAGTGACCGGTGACATGACAACGATCTCTGACATTTTTGTCATGAGGTTGAAAGTACTCTTCGCAGATGTGGCATTGCTGTGCTGAGGTGTGTTGTTTTAGTTGTGAGAAGGTGAATGGAGTGAGTGGCGTTGGATTTTTTTCGGAGTTCGCAGATGCGTTTGCATTCAGTGACGAGTTGCTCAAATAACCAGACGACGAACTCCTCACCTTGCTGTTGTTGATATGACGAAGACAAACGTTCATCAGCAGAGCAGCGGGTTTTATAGCCGACAGCGCAGGGGACGTATTTATGTTCTACTTGAGTGAAAGAATGGATCGGATCCGGAGAAGGTCCATGTACTTTTTCAGGGATCGCTTCCGAATCAAAGACGATGTAAACTGTGTGCGCGTATTTGTTGTAGTGGTGTTCGAACTCTAGTGTCACATCTCGTGGCATCTGAACGACTTGAAGTTCTTGACAGTATCCTGACGAGATATGATCCTGTAGTTTTTGGATTGAGGAAAGCATTGCAAGCAACGATAGCAGAAATAACCGCGATATTTATGCTGCGTGTATTGAGATCGACATAACGGGCTAAAGTCTTTGATATACACGAAATGGTTTTGGTATAACAATAAATTGATGCTGCGCTGTGAGGCTGTCGGAGAGATCAGCATTGGATAGACCAAGAACTGCTTATCGCCTGCTTTCTTGTGATCGAGCCCAAACACACTGAGGGAGAATCCCTCGTTGAGCGCTTCCAGTTTAGAGACGTCTTTGACGTCTGCAGGAAAGGTGATATCGGCAGTGTGGAGGGTATCAAAATATGGCTTGTACTTGGAGACTCGATCGGCATTGTCCTCGATGGGATGTAGCTCGGAAAGGATAGCCCACACAAGGCAGTAGCCATCGTTGTTTTTGACACTGATGCAGGCTTTGGTAGCCACGATAGATTTGTGAAGTGGTACGTACTTGCTTTCGCGAATCGGTGTGAATTTAGAAGTTTGAAACGAGATAGAATTGACTTCAGCGAGGACCCATGCTGATCCTGACTTTTGATAATCTTAGATGCGACGGTGGATAAACGAGCAGGCGAAGTTAACGATGTGACTGAAATCATCACTGCGATACACGATGAGCGATTTGGCTCTGATCCGCACGTCAATGCTCTTGTGTTCCTTGACCAGATGAATGTTGAAAGCTACTCCAAGTTTGATGGCCGTGTGTGTGCGCGCAGTTCTGTTTTAATGGTGGGTGTAGAATACGCTGCAGGAGTTCTTGGTCAACTCCGCGCTGAAGGATATGGGGATGATCGTAAATAAATCCTTTGTCAGCGCCTCCGTACGCTTTTGCAACGCATCGTGGAAGACGTGTAATGTGATCACGATGTCGTTTGACGAGCTCGTCGATCGATTTTAGGTAGTTTTTTCTCGATATCAGCTGGACGCGATCGGCTCAGGATTTCATGCTGAAGTCGAAGAAGTTTGGAAGGCTGAGCAGTTTTTCCCGTGAGTGCATTGTACTAGTCTCTTAGCTGCTTTAGGTACTGCTGCGTGGTGAGGATTTCTCGTCCCGCTAGTACATTGTGCTCACGATGGAAATCTCTGCTTTCTGCATCGTCTTGAGGTCTCTTCTGACTCGTAAAATGAGGTCATGAAGAGGGGCATTCGATCTGGGATAAGGTACTGGAGTACCATACATCGATCGAGCGATGCTTCTGAGTCAACGAGCATGATCATGTTGAAGGATAAAGGCTTTCCCTGGATCAGATTCCATGGATAATGGGCCCGATTTTAGTCTATCCTCGCAATGATAGCGATGCAATATAATAAAGCCCGGTCTTCCATTTTTCAGTTGCTTCTTCATTTTGTCAGAAAACAATTTAATCTATTATATAGCACAATGCCTCTGAGTAGGAAACAGAAGTGTGTGTGGTTACCTCAGGGAAGTACGGAAAAGTGCAACAAGTCCTGTACGAGAGAGTACTGCGCACATTATTATGCTCTCGTCAAGCGTAGAATCCCAGGGATGAACCTTGCTTGGGATGTCAGGAATGAGTTCGAGGTCAGCTCCAGGTTTGTCAGCACTGCGGAGAACGAAACATTAAGGCGATTAAATATTACTATGAAAAAGCGAGAACTACCCAGAAACCCCAAAACCAGTCACCGTTGTTCAAGGAGTTTCTGACTAAGATTAAGCATGACCGTGTTTAGTTGTTATGAAGCTAACACGGAGGGAGATGTGCGTAGCGTACGCACGAAAATCAAACATGCGGTCAGGTTTAGCACTACTGGTTATTCCATCATTCATGGGTTTGTTCATGGAGAGAGGGCCACGATGTACCGCCATCGTTTAGTATTTGAAGCTCATCGAAGAGTAGTTCCCATCGGATATTCTGTCTTTCATCTCAACGGAGATACCTCGGATAATCGACTGTGTAACTGGGACATAAGGCCAGACGGATAGCAAAAAAAATCTCAAAAACCATGTTTTCATTATTTGTGTGTGTGTGTGTGTGTGTGTGTGTGTGTGTGTGTGTGTGTGTGTGTGTGTGTGTGTGTGTGTGTGTGTGTGTGTGTGTGTGTGTGTGTGTTATTCTCTGTACAACAACTTCAGGAGATCCTCTCGATGCATGCAAGAGATACAGCGTTTGAAACTGAGATCTTTCTCACAGACGATGTTGAGCGTGCCATTGTCGTAGAGTTCTTTTTCTTGTTCCGCTGTGAGTAACAAGAGATCATTTCCTATTCCCACGACTTTAGTGATCACGAGAGTCACGCTGATATCAATGTTGAGATGAAAAGCATTTACGAGGGCATCAACGAAATCCTTTCGATTTTCCACGATGACATGGGTCATATATCGCGTATGATCCACGGAACTGATGGGGACAGCCAACGACTCTATGTTTTATTCTTATGAGTAAGATAATTTTTAATATTTATGCTGTGCTATCTGATCAATTTCTCGTAATAGATCCTGACAATGCCATTTCAAGATAACTCCACACGTTGATCTCGCGTCAGTAACACTTGCATTTTCGCTCCTCCTTGTGTTTTAGTCAGAGTCACTTCGATGGTCACGAAGCATTATTTCGTAACATCGTCTCTTCATGACGAGTTTCCGGTTGACGTAAGATCACATCGGTGACAAGGACCTCATATCGTCAGACATCCTCTCTATATTTTTGATCAAAGATTTTTTTCAAATTGGCTGAGCGACACGCACCGATTACCTATCATGTCCACAATAAGATCGTCCATGGTTCTCATTTCATTGATCAGCAACGACATGTCAAAAGGAGCTTCACGTAGGTAAGATCGGATATTGTTGAGTATTTTATGATAGGACAGCACAGCCTGCTTGGCACTATTTTTTTGGCCTTTATCCGTAGTTCGATGCGTTTCATCAGAGTCTGCATGGTCAGTCCGGCTCCGGATAAAATCAACATCATCGGATTTGCCATCGCTCCCGTGGAGATGACTCCCGTGGTCGCCACAGCGATCGGAATCATCGAAATGACTCTGAGGATGCGCTTGTAACGTCGGTATGCATATTTATACATGTAGATTCTCCGGTGGTAATAGCGATAATACGATTCTAGTTCGCCACGTGCTCCGTCGACAAGTTTTCGTCGATGTGGTTAAAGTCGAGGATGCGTTCCATTCTCTCTATGCCTCAGCGTCGACTAAACATCTGATGAGCGACTCAAGCTGTGGAAAGTTCTCCTTTAAGAATTTGATGTGAATTTGATCCACTTTAATAGTTCTATCCTTGAAATCATTTTCATAATTAGGACCGCTTGGTACTATAAGGACTAAATCTTTTTTATCGCAGTCATCTGGTTTAATTTCACAAGATCTGAGAGCATCTCGGGAGTCGCTTATAGATTCACATGCTCCAGATCCTTGTAAGATCTATCAACGTCAGTCACAGTAAAATCAGTTTGATTATATTCGTCATTGTTGTGATACTTCTAAATGTAATAGAAAGCAGCAGCTATTTTTTCCATACTCCCGTGTAATTTTTCATAGGATAATATTTCTGGAATGATAAAAGTATCAAGACCAGTGAAAGTTATGATGGACATTTATTTGCTGCTCTATTTTTCTCGATCAATTATGTTTTCAAGCAGATCCTTAGATGCCACTGGAGGATTATCCTTTTGGGATGACATCACCTTCTTTAAGAACATACCCAAGCTCACTCTTAATCTCTTCCTGATTAGAATTCTCCAGGTACTTGTACGCGGCCGCAGCCAGACCTGGATACACCTTTCCATGCTCTCCATATATGATCACGTAAAATAATGTTTCTATGGTTTTATGAGGTTCCAGCACTGGCGATTTTTCAGCTGACATCGCAGCGTCACTGCCACCGCCAGAACGTTCATTGGGCGCCATCACTGCCACAATCGTATATACCTCCTCGTATTCCAGTCCTACCTGCTGAAAAAAAACTTATGCTTGTCGATAGCGTCACGCGGTGCTCTATTACCGCAAAAGCGTTTTAGTGACACCACTTTGTCCATGCAGTCATGATCTTTTTTGTGGGCCTCGTTGTCTTTCTTTCGACCAAATCGTCGTTGTTTGACATAACCCGTTTTCACGATGGTGTCCACGAGGTCTGGAAGTAATTCGTGAATGATATCATGGACGAGACCCTCAATGACTCTAACTAATCGCGCTGACTCTCGATCATTGCAAAATTTAAAGACCTTCCAGTATCGATCGATGGCCTCTCTGAGCTCTTCTTCCGCATGTGCCTCACAGACAGATGAGACCGTTTCATGTCAAGATCTTTCCATCGCTTGTACACCTCTTCCAAGGAGGATTTTCCAGCATTTCTTACTTCTTTCAGCGCTCCGTGTATCCCCGTCGTCTGTTTAAGTACACGCTGGTCGTTGTTAGCATAAGACTCCTCTTGCCTATACATATCGTCGAACAGCAACTGATACAGCTCTGTAGCAATGCGCACGATTTCAGCCATACTCGACAAGAGGTCGTCGAGAGTAAAATTCTCAAATAACTCAAACCAGGATTCGTTGGCTCTGCCATCCGTCCCACAAATTTAAAAGCGATGTATTTGGTATCGGTGATCGTCGTTGTGAACTCCAGTAGATTATTTCCAATAACCGTCGTTCCTTTATGCAGTAAATCGGTCGCAGCATCGGATTTAATGCCATCCATTCATTCTTCAGGTGAGTACGCCCTGTGTTCCTGTCACACGTCCACGCAACTGACATTTCCTGATCGAGACTGGCATGGGAAGTTGCACCTGCATCCAAAACTTAGAAGTCACTCGGGCCGTCGCCCACTCGTTAATGGTATTGCTCCCGACTAAGTACTGAGAAAACAGAAGATAAGCCATGTGAGAGGCATCATATTCCGACGACGCCTAGACAGAAAATCCACATCGAGTTCCAGTCACGGGAATGTGACCATTGTTATTTTTCACCCGGCTTTTAACCATGTACTGTTTGGGAGAGGCCTCAGTGTCGAGTACGGGAGGATATTCAGTGACCGTCAATCGTGCACCAGTAGCCAAAAATACATGACCCGTCACCGCATCTCCGCTTTTGTTGACTGCATAACTTTTCACATTTCCATAACTCGCCGCGATATCATTGCTCGATGAAGTCGTCGTGAGAAGACCCTTAATGGTATTTTCAAACATGGTGATCATTCTCGTCATAGTTCCTCAGTCGTGGAAAATTTAGTGCTTCCAAACGAGTTGAGCTGGGCATATGAAATCGCTTAAGTGTTATCGGTGATAGGCCATGTGGTAGGAAGTTCATAGAGCTTTTGATTTTGCATCGTTGTCGTTCTGTACAGAATAATTTGACTATCACTGAAATACATTAAATCATAGAAACTGGAATTGTTCATGTGAAAACCTTCTAGGGTTTGAACAGTGATGGGGTGTTATTTCCACTAGCCTCTCTGTCGATCCAGATGGAACGATCGAGTGTTCCAAAGTGGTACACCATTGTAGCTCTCGTGTTGAGTCCGCTGTACACTCCTACACGTCGTGGATTCGTGACGTGGTTCTAAACGTTGACGAGGACATCGGCAGATCGCTTGTCCCCTGATCTGCTGCGGAAAAGTGGCAGTCACTGCAGAATTGCCACTGATCGTACCGCCCGATTTATCGTATTTGCTAGCCAGCGATACCTCGAGATCGGAGGCTCTCACGGGTTGAGAAGACCCTGCCATCGTTGAAGTAAGCCCATACACACTCATGCCACCCATGTTGAGATTCCCTGTCATCGGTCCGCTCGCCAACGATAATTTAGTCTGTTCGAAGAGATTCACGTGAGATCAACGCGCAGTTTTGGCCTCTGGAGGGGGAATAACTCACATCTTCGAAATTGGTGAGATTGTAGCCACTCATGTTAGATGACCCTGCATGGAATCCCCAGAGTCAATCATCTTGATTGACTGAACTTCCCATTCCAATTAATGTACAAAAGGACGTGTACGACCTGTGAATTGTATATAGAAAATGAACATCATTAACTTCGATACGAAGGAAAAAACAAAAGAGCGTCCGCGTCATTTCTTGATGCAGGATTGCTATTATATGATCGTAGGTCCGACCGATCGAGGAAAAAAAAATCTCCTCATAAACATGCTCCTCAATAACATGTTGAAGTACGATCGAGTGACGATTTACACACTCAATCCTCATCCGGACAAATACCACACGCTTCAAGAGTTTGGAAATTCCTTTTCTGAGGTGCTCGCAATAGCGGATCCAGAGGAGATTCATACAGTGGAAGAACTTGATTCAGAACTGCACAAGATCATCCTGTTTGACGACGTTAAAATCGATTGAGAAAATATGAATAAGATCTACAAGTATTTTTCGTTATCGCAACACAAGCGCTGCAACATTATTTATCTCATTCAGTCGTACTACGATGTACCTAAATACATAAGACGCAACATGGGATGGTTTGTGCTGTTTTCAGGGCTGGAGCATCACCGCCAAACAATTTAAGGACTGCTATGCCTCAGCAACGTCGAGTTCCAAACATGATTTTATGACCTTTCATCGCCATGCGGAAACGATTCCGGAACGGTATCGAAAAGGATTTGACGAAATTTACTTCCTGATTAATATAGACATGTCGTTGAAAAGAGTCACCACAAGTCGTCAGCGTGAGGATGTCCTCCAAACGTTTTTCAGCCAAAGAGCTGCTTTATGTTTTTGACGAAGAGCGACGAGGCCAAAACGGCGTGCGGTGTGAAACAAGAACTGCTGTTGAATACGCTCAAATCGACTAAGTAACAACAGCGGTGCTTGCTGCATTAGTTAGCTCCAACAACTCCAGAAAGCGATATCTCGGAGACGATGAGAAGGGCAGAAGCTGAACAAAAGGGAGGTTCTAGAAAGGCTGAACTGAAAAAAAGAGACGAAAAGAAAAAGAAACAGCCGCCTCTCTGCAGAAGATGGAAGAGGAAAAGGAAGGTGCCGAAGCTGTTCTCGACACGCTCAGACAAGAGGAAGAAAGGATTCAGCTGGAAAAGAAAAAGTTTCAAAAAGAGTTTTCTGAAGAGGAATTAGCCAAAATCCGTGAGAAAG
This sequence comes from Megalonaias nervosa, assembly GCA_016617855.1. Classification (NCBI taxonomy): domain Eukaryota; kingdom Metazoa; phylum Mollusca; class Bivalvia; order Unionida; family Unionidae; genus Megalonaias; species Megalonaias nervosa. Next base: position 42,744 of record JAECUM010001063.1, on the reverse strand, counting down.
ATAGGACTAAACAAGCTATAGATGAACTAATGCTTGAACGTTTTAAGCGTACTTCTAATTTAAGCATAGAATGTTTGGAGACCTTCGTGAAAGACATAATTCCAGAAATCAAAATATTGTTTTGTTGGGATCGTCTGCCGAGAAAAAATATTATAAAGCGGTAGCTGCACATGCATTGGTCACCGACGTCAAACGAGTGTATGGACCGTGGATTAGAAATCTCAAGGACAAAAAAGGATACATGAGTCAACTGCTTGAGGAGTTAAAACAGTACAATGCTTCATTGGCAGAGGAAATCAAAGTCAGAGAAAAAGTCTATTACACTGGAGTCAAACCCATGTTTCTCAGGGAGGATCCAGGGTGTGCTCGACTGAAAGAACAAGCGGATCCAGAGAAAGGGTTATCAGCGAGTCTGCCTGTGGAATCATTATCAAAAGAGGCTCTCCTCAAGCGCATGAAAAAATTCATAACGGAAATTAATACACTCGATTTTCATGAGGATATGGCAGATCGGCAGAAGAGAGAGAACGAGTATTAAAAAAAACAAACTAAATAACGAATTCATGAGAAAATCAGAGGCTGAGTTAATGGAGGAGATGGAAAGGGAACAAAAAGCTGATAAAGCACATACACAATGAACAGGTATCCGTGGTGCAAGCATCCGTTACTTTCGCACTCCCATTGAGATCGTCTTCCGACTCAAGTTGCTGCTTGCTTCTAAACAAGCGGGAAATGTCGGTGTGGAAATTAATAACGAGATGGTAGAGATCCTCAATCATCTTCTGGATCAAAAGCTGGTCACATCGGATCATTATCGCGATTTGTACGAGGACTTGATATAGAGCTTTCCGAATGGCTCTCAGTGATACCACACCGCTGTTCGATTCGAGATCGGTCACGTCCATGGTGAGGTATAATCGTCCGTTGAAATTAAACCAATCAGAGTTGATGTGTACGAAAATTACCGTCTTTGCTGAAAATAGTCCAGATCGTGCCGGAGATCCTTTTGCACGATCACGCGTAGAAGTCTTTTAGCCTTCGTGATGTGTTTGCCGGATCCAACCATGATGGAGTACATTTTTGGACGCAATCCCAGGTATTTTTCGGCCTTATCAAAAACAAACTCGTAAATGAACAGTTTGGATAAGTCCAACACATACGCGTCAACTTAGATAGGCTTTTTCAGCTTCAGTACTGATTTGTTACTGTGTTAGTCATGAGTCAACCATCGAGGATCTTCTAGGACTTGAATGCCGCATCCGCAAAATGCCTGCGAAGTTTGTCTTTTTCGCCATCACAGACAAGTCGATGCGAATTCGTTTCGGAAGATTCACCATACCCTTGCCAGGCACAGTATTTTTATATGTTTGAAAAAGTCCTTCTCAGATTCGTTGGTTGCTGAGATACGTAGGATCTTTTTCATGTGAATGTACGGGGCCATCCAAGCACTCTAGTGAAGCTGTAGCACTCGGTGAACTCTCCTTCTGCGCATTCCTATTCGGAATCCAGCTGGAGGTTCTTTATCTGAACTATATAGTTGGTTTCAGTTCTCAGGTTTGGTACTAACTTCGTACATTCTGCATACTTGGGCCCAATATCCTTTATCATCTCCCAGCGATACGGAGAATAACGATTCTGCTGCACCGACAACGCTTTCGGTGCGAGCGGATAATCGTTATTAGTTTTGTCAAGCTGAAGCGGAAAGTCAATGTCGACTTCATAAAAGAACATGATATCGCTGTTACTGTCGTACTTGTAAATGTCTACATCCGTGGTAATTGGCCAACTGAAACATTCCAGTAGGCATGGGCTGCATCATTGCTGATCTATTGTTGGTTTCAATGTACTGTTTGGGATAGCAGGTATGTGTGGCTCGCCATTGAAATATCCCAGCAGATTCCTCTTATAATAAACATACGCTGAACATTGTCGGTGAGAAATTCCAACTCAGCCTTGATTTTTGACAACAGCGCATCCCATGTCATTCCCTGCGACGATAAATACTGTGCGGGAATTAGTTGTCAACTTCAGCTTTCCAGGGTTACCGGTACCATATCAACTGGTGATTCAAAATCGATCTTTGGATCCCGCCGCAAAATTGCTGACTAGCGTGTCCAAACTGGAATTCAGAGACTGCGAAGTGTCAATGAACTGCAGCTGACTCAGCCTAAACGTCATGTATGGTTTCATATTGTTGGAGATTACGCTCCTTGGTGCCTATGATGTTGCTTAGGTTCGCTTAGGTTCCTTGCAAAATCAGGTGGCCATCATACTCACGCAGGTTAAAAAAACAATCACATGGATTTTTATTTTACTTGGGTAAATTCGCAACTGGAGATTACATGTGCAGTTTGCAATTGCTCAAAGCGTGCCAGTAAAGTAATAGTGATCGAATACTTTGGCATCAGTACCAAAAGGGCCATCACAGATCCAGCAATGAGTGGTTGCGGTAAACTCGTGAATGTTATCATAAATCATGACTGCGGTGGAAGAGAGCTGTTGTTGGATCCATTTCGATGTAACCTTGAGGGCTACTTGCGTTATATTTGACTGAACGTTGAGTGCACTTGCTTGAATGTTAAAACACTCGAAGTCAGCGTAGATGATATAAGGTAATTCATTTTTCGTTGAATCGCTGTAAATCTCAGAATGTTTCTCCCCTATTCTGGAATAATTGCACGCTGCGGTTTGTACTGATTCCACCGCAGTAAAAGTTATGCTCACCATGCATCTATTGAGTACTTTTGCATGTTTAAAACGTTTGAATGGAAATATTATACCCTCGTACTTACCAAGGCGATATACTATTCCTCAGAAATGTTTGATCCACACGTAATGATACAGCGAACCTGGACTGTGAAACAATAACAAATCAATATTAAACTGCCTGCATGTTTATATCGATTATCGAATAGGCTGCAGGTATTTATTCCAAGCAAATACGTTAACAGCAGAAAACTATTATCTTCCGCGTATATGATTCAAAGTTGCAATATCATGATCTGAAGTAAAACAATGTAACTTACTAGTCCACCGAGCACGCTTAACGGGTAAGTGAAAAAACTCATACTTGAATTAAAGAGGTTGATCAACAACGTGCGCGCGCACGTTTCCATATTAAGTCAATGTGAAAACTACGCCATTTTGAATTATTATAATATGACTTATTGCATACGTATCCATACATTGTCCCATGAAAAGGTAAACATATATAGACTTGGAAATAAAAATTCTAGATCTCTCAATAATTGGAGTAGTTTTCACATCGTTAATTATCAATTTGGCTGACTCTTGAAGAAATACAAGAAATACACAATTCCCATTTGAGATATTTACGTTTCTGGGTAATGTCAAGAAACCATTATTTTCCGTTTGTAAATTAAATGGTAGGCAGGCAGTAGGATTTAACACATCCTTATACAAGAGCCAACTCGGCTATACTGATATATAACACAGAGTCTGTAATAAGTATGTATGCAAATATTGATCTGTCCACAAGCAGACTGCTGAAAACGGCTGCACTTAATGGGCTACACCCATGTGCATAGGTTGTGTTTCTAATATATTTCCAATAATTGTAGCCGCCTGCTTATCATATGAGCGTAGATGCAAATTACAACAGTTGTGATTGGACAATGGACATGAATGTGGTCGTGAACGTTTATGTATTCGCGCCGTACCCGAGACGTATCTGCGTTGCACCAGCGCAGTGTTCGCTCCTGTATTTGTACTTGTAGGTTGTACTTATACTTGCTCATTGTACTTGAACTTGGAATTGTACTTGTCACATCTTCGGACAGTCTCAGAGATGTGAATAGTATGATAATAGCGTCTTTTATGGTTACTGATCTATGGTGAAGCCTTCTACCCCACACTACTATCCTCTTGCATGGGCGCCCGTTGAAGATGCACGAAGATGCTATTCGCAGGTTCGCGGGGGATGGGTAGAAGGCATAGACCTAGATCAGTAACCAAAAAACAAACCCTCTATTATCACACTGCTCCGGTTCAAAAAAGGTAAATCTACGTTTAATCACAAGTGTTAATCTCAGTTAAATGTCTCTGGTCACTCTGGCAATTTCAACTTGAGCCTCTTTATGATTAGCCATGAAGAAATGCAGGACCCATCCTGCACAAGACTTTCTGATCTTCTAATAATTCTTCAATATATCAAGTCGTAATTGATACCAGTGCGATAACACCTAAGAGCTCCCGGATTTTACAGTATGTTTTGCTCAGTATAAGAATTATTCTCTTTCTCCAACATTTTAGGTCACTGTCATTCACGTATTTTACGTCACGCGCATTTACCTGCAAGCATCCTGGGTGCTGCATGTGCAACTGCAGATCATGTTAAATAACACTATTTTGTCTATCGATCAGACTTTAATTTATTGTAAGGTCAAAGAAGCAAAATATGTATGACAAAATATTCAGAACTTTTCGAACACCCCTCGTTAATCTCCGTACTGAAAAAGCAAACTTACCTACAAGGGCTCCAGATTTATGACATATCTCCCTGATCAAAAGACGAAAGAATTCCCGCTTTGGTCCGCCGTTATCGACGCCTTCCTCTGCAACGTCATATTTTGTTTTGAAATGAACTTCTAAGCTTCCAAACTCCGTAATGAAATCGGGTTTTCGGAAGAACTCTAAAGCGGCGTTCCACAAGTCGTCTCTTTTTACTGTTATGCATCTCGTTGGTCCTCTGACCACCTGTTCAGCATGCTCATAAAGAGCTAGTGCTATTTTCTTCTTGTTCTTGGTAGACAAGGTAGATATACCCAGGCTGCAATGATACAAGATATATCTAGATAGAGAAGGTGCGTGGTTTTGACTGAATGTTCTAGTTGGAGTAATCCGTTGTTTTGGGGGCTTTTTTCTGTCTAGGTTTCAGGACAGTTTTCTGCTTAAGAAGGCTTTTCAAAACTCGCAAAGAAATGAACCACACAACTCAATGAACTATGTATGTAGGGTTAATGTATGGGACGTGTTTCATGGGACAAATATTAATTTAAATAATGCTTGCATATGTACAAATTGATGAATTACTCAGGTTTTAAACATCCCCTCTAATGCATTGTTGCTTACTTTAGTTTATCATTAGATTTAACTGTGTAAGACAAGCTACAATAAAAAAACATCATCACGACTGATGAAACTCAGAAAACATGATAATATTTTTTACTGAATTCAACAAGGGTAAAGTCCGTCTGCATAGAGAAAAAGAACATTCATATGCTAAATTGTGTGTGTATGTGTGTGTGTGTATGTGTGTGTGTGTGTGTGTGTGTGTGTGTGTGTGTGTGTGTGTGTGGAAACTAAACCTGACTGTTAAGATAATGAAAATTAATTTTAAATTCAGTTAAATTTATATTTTCAGCGTTCATATTTGTTTTGCGCAAAAAATGTCATTTATCTCGATAATTACATTCTCGAATAGGCATCGATATTGTCTTTAGATTTTTAAATTCGTGACTTGTGATAACCATTATGTTCACTGACATAGGTAAGCCCACAATATATATTAAATTTACACTATACGCTAAAATGCGACTTTAGGAACTAATTTTGCACTGAAAAATAATAAATAATAAATGCTAATATTTTATTGTCCGTAAATCGACAAAGAATTTTCAACAAAAAAAAAAAAATAAACAAATAAATCCTCAGGAAATTAAGGAACATGCTGCGTCTTGATGTGGTAATATGTATCAAATACAAAAGTCTTAGTTAAGATAACTGCTTTGTTATAAAGAACATGCACTGAAAGCGTATTAATAGTCTTGTTCTGAAAGTAAAGCTAAGATCAATTAAAGATCTATGCGAAAATGAAACGTAAGTAACATTCTCATGCTGGATTTGTTGTTTAAAATGAGATTCAAATTTCATAGATTACCTTGAGGCCCCACCCTGGTCGACCAAGCTCCGTCGTATGGCTTCATTCATTGCTTCTTCATCATCCATATTATCTAAGGAGCTACAATATTAAAGGGTGATAAATTTTATTTATAAGTGTATATTAAAATTTTGACATTTTACAATCAGTTAGTAAATGCTTAATTACGAGTTTGCTCTTGGAAACGAAGATATTGAAAAGATCACAATCGAAAACATAAGGTACAAGAAAGGAAGAGGAGAAACAAGGACGAATTTACATGTACAAGCTAGATATAAGAAAGGAAGAGGTGAAACAAGGACGAATTTACATTTACAAGTTAGGTACAAGAAAGGAAGAGGTGAAATAAGGACGAATTTACATGTACAAGTTAGGTACAAGAAAGGAAGAGGTGAAACAAGGACGAATTTACATATACAAGTTAGGTACAAGAAAGGAAGAGGAGAAACAAGGACGAATTTACATGTAGAAGTTAGGTACAAGAAAGGAAGAGGTGAAACAAGGACGAATTTACATGTACAAGTTAGGTACAAGAAAGGAAGAGGAGAAACAAGGACGAATTTACATGTACAAGTTAGGTACAAGAAAGGAAGAGGTGAAACAAGGACGAATTTACATGTACAAGTTAGGTACAAGAACAACACAGAGAGTAGGTATGCCAACAAAATAATGGAAAATAAGACTACATGCAGATAGGCGAACTCTAGACAGAATCAAATAGGCAAATATAGCGGAAAGGATCAGTGATAAAACTGCCTATATACTTTTTGTATAATTTATCTTAAAAAATGGAAATATATAAATAATATTGAACAATTAACAAAGAAATGAAGTAATAAATAGGATTCTAACAAAAGCACTTGGTACAACCTTCAAGAGAAGCAAACGGGGATGATTAAAAGAGAAATACTATTACATACAGCCTTTAAATGCAAGGTATGAACAAATTTATTCCCTTTAGTTTTTCATGGGAAATAAACACATTTCTCACAATGATGCTAAACCATTGTTTTAATGCGATATCTAGAATTTTAGGACACGAACAAGACTGAAAATCCATAAAAGAAGTAACGAAGGAAAGTAACCAGAAATAACGGACAAATTAAACGATGGAAAACAACATGTTGAACAAGGTTGAGATCATCAGATTTTTTACAAAATCAATAAATTAAATGCGTGATTAAATGTAAAATATTACTTCAAATAATAGGAAAGATACTCGTCTGAAGTGTAAAATTTGTACATTTCAAGACAGATGCCTTTCGAATTAAAACGTTTATCGTTTCTTATTATTCAATTTAAGTATAGAAAATGTTCCGAAAGCTATATTTGTACATTTCAAGACAGATGCCTTTCGAATTAAAACGTTTATCGTTTCTTATTATTCAATTTAAGTATAGAAAATGTTCCGAAAGCTATATTAATATAATGTTACGATTATTTAGGAAAGAGATGGTTATGTGAACTATCTCTTCCTTTCTGATATATATATATATATATATATATATATATATATATATATATATATATATATATATAATATATATATATATATATATATATATATATATATATATATATGTCTGTATGTGCTGTCTGTCTGTTTGTGTATTTAAACTGCTACTTCTGTTTGAATTGCATTAAAGGTATTACAGCTTTTGTTTCTTCTACTCACTCATCGTCTTCTGTCCACCAAGTACTGCTATCGCTTAAAAATTCATCAGAAGACGATGATTCAAGTTGTCTGTAAAGTATTGGAAAGACATTTCTGTGTAATTAGTATGATTTCTAAAGATATCCATGATTCGGAAGAAAAACAGTGCGTTTTATAACTGAACACCATGTCAAGTTCTTTCATAAGTTCCATCTGATAAAAGAAAACACACCAGCTTTGATCTTGGTAAAATGAAAAAGTAAAGCTAATAGTGATGAAATATCAGAAGGCTGCTCATTTTAAAATGTATGTATATTATAGATATTAGTTTTTAACTTGCCTTTGAAGGACAATATTCGTTTGAGTTCGATCTAATGTGGATGGAGGGTTGTAAGTGTCATATCATGAAACCTAAATAGCGTTATTCTATTATTTCTCAGACATTACGAATTTGATGTTATATAAATACGTCCCCCACCATGTTAGAAGCAAGGTCTTTCCCTTGACAGGCTATAAACATTATTTGTAAAATGTACTTTTAATAATAATGTTTCAATTTTAATGAGTTAAAATCGAAGCACTGAAAGATCAGACTGCATAACCTGTTGAATGCCGCTTCGAACTTACACCTATTTTTTATGTAATAGGAATATAGTGGTGTAGAGCATATAGCAGACAAAATTAACAAAATTAAGCCTAACCTTCGTCTGGAATCATTTCTCTCGCATTTGACAAACGAACAGCTTCTTCCAAAAGAAGAATCCATTTGCTGTATAAATAAAATTTACAATTATCATTTTAATAGCCTTCTCTCTTTCTTGTTTCCTGTCGTTACCTTCTTATTTCTCTCTTCATTTAATATTACAAAAAATGACAAGAGAAAATATTTTTCATAAGAAACGGTCCACCAGCCCAATGTGCAGGGAAAATTTAAATTTTGGCATTTATCTAACCAGAATTGATGACAAAAGTTCCCTATTTGCTCAAAACTATGATAACCCTGATTCGCATAGGAAAATCTTTCATAGCAAATATAGTGAAATCATTTAAATATTGTTTTCTTTAACTAAAAGTAAACGTTTGATTTGGAGCCCAAGTAATACATCCTGAGATATGAGAGATCAGTTACCGTATGTTGCATTAACATGAGTCTACTTTTGTGATGAACCTCATGAAATTGTGCTTCTGCAAGTTAATGTGTTATGTTTGGGATCTTCTAAGTGTGTGCTTCTAAATGTTAATCTGTTTTATGTTTGGGAAAGTGTGTGTACCTGCAAGTCATGTTATGTGCAGGATTTTGTAAGCGTGCTCCTGGAAGTTAATCGGTGTTATGTGTGAGATCTTCTAAGTGTATGCTCTTGAAAGTTAATCTGTGTTATATTTGGGATTTTGTAAGTGTGTTATTTTGAAAGCTAATCTGTCTTCTGTGTGGGATCTTGTAAGTGTATGCTCCTGCAAGTTAATCTGTATGTGTGGATACTTGTGTGTGCTCCTGAATTTAATCTGTGCTGGATCTTGTAAGTGTATGCTCCTGCAAGTTAATCTGTGTTATGTGTGGGTACTTGTGTGTGTTCCTGAATTTAATCTGTGCTGGATCTTGTAAGTGTATGATCATGAAAGCTAATCTGTGTTATGTGTGGGTACTTGTGTGTGTTCTTGAATTTAATCTGTGCTGGGTCTTGTAAGTGTATGATCATGAAAGCTAATCTGTGTTATGTGTGGGTACTTGTGTGTGTTCTTGAACTTAATCTGTGCTGGATCCTGTAAGTGTATGATCATGAAAGCTAATCTGTGTTATGTGTGGGTACTTGTGTGTGTTCCTGAATTTAATCTGTGCTGGATCTTGTAAGTGTATGATCATGAAAGCTAATCTGTGTTATGTGTGGGTACTTGTGTGTGTTCTTGAACTTAATCTGTGCTGGATCCTGTAAGTGTATGACCATGAAAGCTAATCTGTGTTATGTGTGGGTACTTGTGTGTGTTCCTGAATTTAATCTGTGCTGGATCTTGTAAGTGTATGATCATGAAATCTAATCTGTGTTATGTGTGGGTACTTGTGTGTGTTCCTGAATTTAATCTGTGCTGGATCTTGTAAGTGTATGATCATGAAAGCTAATCTGTGTTATGTGTGGGTACTTGTGTGTGTTCCTGAATTTAATCTGTGCTGGATCCTGTAAGTGTATGATCATGAAAGCTAATCTGTGTTATGTGTGGGTACTTGTGTGTGTTCCTGAATTTAATCTGTGCTGGATCTTGTAAGTGTATGATCATGAAAGCTAATCTGTGTTATGTGTGGATACTTGTGTGTGTTCTTGAATTTAATCTGTGCTGGATCTTGTAAGTGTATGATCATGAAAGCTAATCTGTGTTATGTGTGGGTACTTGTGTGTGTTCCTGAATTTAATCTGTGCTGGATCTTGTAAGTGTATGATCATGAAAGCTAATCTGTGTTATGTGTGGGTACTTGTGTGTGTTCTTGAATTTAATCTGTGCTGGATCTTGTAAGTGTATGATCATGAAAGCTAATCTGTATTATTTGTGGGATGTTGTAAGTATGAGCTCCAGAACGTTAATCTGTGTTATGTAACACTGTCCAATCACTCACGCCAGGCAACATTTGGTGATCACAGTAATTGTCATATGTAAAATAGAATGATGTTTTAAGTTAGACTGATTAACATGGTGGGACAATTAATTTCAACTGAATGCCAGAACTGCCGACTTTATAAAGGAAAAACGCTAGTAACCATTTAGTCTGTGATTACGGGTAATTCTTTAAAGTTCCAAGACCACTCTTCATCATTATTTTCCAACAGCAAATAAGACTTTATACCATATGCAGAATTCGTTCGCTTTGTCTCCATCAATAGCCACACAAACACATTTCTCTGAGGACAAATATTCTCAAGGAAAAGTCAGCATCGTTTCAGTTCCTTCTTTATGTGTATGAGGTATGTATGCTCGCCATATATTTTTTTCGAAAATTAGAAGAACACTGTCATGTTTGAAAAATATATATGTGTATGATTTTTTGTCTGATTTATGTGGTTTACAAATGATAAATATTAACACCAATATCTATATATTCGATTAACAGAACACCAGTTTCAAACATTGTCTGGCGTACAAATCTATCTTGAAAATCTAGTACAGGTAGAGAAGTAACTAAAATCAGACGTTAGTTCATATTCTTGAAGAAATCGTCTATACCTCTTGACCCAAAGAGAACGACACATACATTATCTATTCTCTCTCTCTCTCTCTCTCTCTCTCTCTCTCTCTCTCTCTCTCTCTCTCTCTCTCTCTCTAACAGTAGAAGTATCAAAGGCCACTTTGTGTTGATCAAGTCACTTTCTCATAAAACTGTTCTGATCTATGGCAGATCGCAGATTAAATAGCTGCAAAGTCCCCTGAATATGTCGCAGATATCTAGTAAGAAATAGATGCAAAGTCATCTTAATCTGTTACAGATATGTAAAGCCAACCAAAATTCTGACCAAGACAAAGGGTCACCTTATCGCTTTTGATAGACATTACCAAACTGAATATGTATGTACCCTTTTCTTGATTTGTAGCAATAATTAAAAAAGATTCAATTCTTTACCTCTTGGGTTTGCACCATCACATGGAGCTTCCCATTCCCTATGAGCCGACGTAGTTTATCTCCGTTCCATTGAAACCCTGGCGGGGATACAGGCAAATCTAGTTGTCTTCTGGCGGACTTCAGAAGCACCAGATCATCCTTCGTGATCAAATGATATCCGTGCTTCACTTCCAAAATTTCTGTAAGCTTGTCCCTTATGTCATTTTCTGAATCGTCTATGAGAATGTCTATAACAGCCTCCAGTATAATTCTACAGCGTTGAGAACGGGAAGGAAGGTCAGATTTTGAATAGAAGCAAACAGAATAAGCCTTTGTATACTGTCTAGATCTTTGAGGTCTTGATCTTCTTACAGAAATCCCACTGGTGGAAGGATATGGTTCGTATCTACTGTTGCTGGTTCCACTTCTGGTTTGATTGTCGCTGGAAACACTGCTCGTCGACGTAGACGAATGGGAGATTGTCGAAGTATTTTCGGAGAAAAGGGTAGTATTTGCATTGTTAAGAACAGACGAACTGTTTTGTTTTGCCTTGTCTATGAAATCCTGCATGTCCATGCCACAGAGATCTGAAAGATATTTTTTGAACAGTGAGCTCAACTTTTTGTATATTTACTGTTGGCAAGAGTTTGATTGTTTTCAAACGCATCCTCCTGACGCAGTACACATGACAAAAGATTACAGTTTCTTGATCAATGTATATAGCCTTTGCTGTAAGAAAAATCAATTCTAAATAAGGAAAACTAATTAGACAACCCAATAAACAAATACTGACTGAGAATGAGACCTTCCAAATTGTTACAGAATAGAACCATGTCTACAGATATTATACCAGGAAATGATCAAGCATGTACATCTGTAATTGATCAGAAAAATGTGAACAGGAAGAATATGCTATAGAATTAAGCTTTTCAAATACGTTTAAAATTGTGTGATTCAACTTCACATGTTACGGAGCATGTATACTCATACATTGTTGACAGACTTTATTCCGAATTACACGCAACTGGTATCCCTTACAATAAAACGATACTGCATCAGACATAACAAGAAGCAAATCTTTTAGAGAGTTTTGCTCCAAAACATTTTAAGTTTTGTATACAGAAAGTTTTCATGTACTGAATACTAACTAGTTCATCTTTACCAAAGAATTCATAAAATTAATTCCAAATGAAATGAATTCATTTACTGTACCAAACTGTTTCATCACTCACCATCGTTAAGTCAAAGATCACTAAACTGACCGTAACACTTAATAAAATAACACAAGACAAAGAACCAAACCAGCGGGTAGTAGTTTGATAATTACAAAAACCAATTTATTAATCCGTCGGTAAGCAATAAAGAACAACAACTCTAGTTACAGAAACCGAACATCTACAAACCGAAGGGACACAAGTAGTATTGGAAATGGGAATTCTGGACCACTTTATCACTCCGTGATAAAAAGTGCTTGATCTATACTACTGTGTTGTGGGGGTTCTAGACCACTTTTTTCTGACTAGAGAAATGGGGTTTCTGGACCACTTTTTTAAGCTCACCTTGTTGCAGCTGTTGGACCACTTGAGGTTGCCTTGTGATGCGATTAGTTTTGTGTGCGCGTGATACATAGCTATGATGATCAGGTAATTTTGGCTCGGTAGTGTCCATGTGCGAGTGTGTGAATGCCATCGGTGGAGTAACGTTTATCATCAAAGGGGCATAGTCCTGTTTTGTTAATGAGCATTGTAGATATTTTGTGCTGTTCTGATCGGAAAGTTCTCATGGAGTAGTAATGAATATATCCGTGTAGTGCTTGTGTGTAACGCTGGTGGGTGGCTATTTTGGCTGTGAAGGTTTTTTTTTACTCCTTTGGCCTTTTTCATGACGGTGCCATCGTCGAGGGTAATGCAGTAAATTCTGGATCCAAGTCCGATGAATTCCGTGATGAGTACGCCGTGAGTTTCATCTCTGAATTTTCCTAGCACCTTTTATTGTCGTCACAGTGTAAGTGTCTGTCTCGTGAATAGTCAATGAGACCGAACAGTTCTTGGTGTTGATACAGGTCCGCGTAGACGTCGTCGGTGTGAATTTCATACACGAGAGAGTCGGTGTCGGTGATGAGCATCGTGACCTTGACTCCGTATTTGTATTTGATGAAGTCGTAATGAAATTTAAGCATGAGCATCTGGAGAGGTCGAGAACATCCGCGCCGATGTAGATGGGTTTGTCCAGTTTCAGATTGGTTTTTCTGGATTCGATCGCGACGAGTTCTTCGTCAAAGATTTTCATGTGGAGAAAGGCATCGTTGTCCACGAGTTTATCTCGTCGCCGAAAGTCACTGACGATTTCGATTTTCTTGCGGTGTCAAATGTTTTCCATGTTTTATCCGAACACGCTATTGTTCATCAGTTTGAAGACGTCGTTGTCGAATGCCGTGGCGACGCTGACGCGTTGTGTTGTGTTGAAGTCGATGTAGGGTTTCATCCACGGTTACTGACGAAACTTGAGAGCACGATGAACTTTTTCAAGAACGAGTCCGTGCTGAAGAGGTTGTTCAAGCAGTCGATGGTATAATTTATACTTGGTTTTGTTGCCGAGATTGGGTACCAGTTTTTTTCACCTTCGCGTCTTCGAGTCCGAACTGGCTCTTCTGATGTCGTTTTTGTTGAGACAGCATCGAGTTGATGGCAAGAATTTGTTCGGCGCAGAACGGACAATCGTTGTGTGCATCGTGGAGATGTTGTGGATACCCAAGATCGACTTCGACGAAATATCCCCAATTGTCGTCGTATCCCGCTTGTATTTCCTCGACGAACTATTGTGCGGTAATCCAACAAAAATCTCCCACGGGAAACGGATGCGACATCGCCTACCCATAGAGAGTTGTTCGCATCGAGATAAAGGATGTATTTGTGGCTTGCGACGGCGTGTGTTTGCCGATGACGGAGATTCCGCCTCGTGCCATCTGCTGATGAACATGAACATGTCTAGATCGATAAAGAGTTCTAAAGTGACTCCGGATTGTTTGAGGAGGGCGTCCCAGGATAGACCTGTCGAAGAAAAAAATACCAAAGTGGATCAAGTTGGTAATAGTCCATGCACTTGTGCCTGAAATCGTCAAGCACGTCCACAAGCAGGAGTACATCCGTTCTGAGATAGACATCGTTATAATCGCCGAGGGTTTCGCAATCAAACTCGTTCCATATTCTGTTCGCATACTAGTATTCATCGTCGGTGATTCCTGAGGGATGTAAGTGGGAATAAAAGGCGTCTTGGGGTGGCAACGAAGTTTAGTCTAATCGTGACCATGCATCGATGTATTGATAGGGATAAATTCCTTTTTGTCTGAGTAGATCTGCGTTGGCTCCAAATTCTTTTTCCAGGTGTGTGAACTTAAGACAGTTTGCATCGAGTTCTTCCAGAGACGCTGACATGAACTGAGCGCTATCGATGAAACGGAAAGTCCACTCGATAACGATATGTACTTTTCAGATTGATGGGGATGCATTTGATTTGTGTTCCAACCTAAGCGAGAAGTTGTCTGACGCGCGGATGATTGAGTGCTGCGACAATAAAATGTCCATCGTACCCTGGTAGATTATGAGCGATCACCGTTAGGAAGTTTGGATCTTCGAAACGTAGATTGAAGTTATCGTGAGCAGCTCCTCGGCAACGTCAGGCCACATGGCAATGATCTGACCTTTTTATCGTGCGGCTTAAAGAACTCTTCGCAGATGTCGCACTGCTTTGCTGATTTGTGCTGTCGCTGAATTTTTCGGAGGTCGGTGATGCGTTTCCATTCCCCCACGAGCTGTTCAAAGAACCACGGGACGCAATCCTCGCCGGGATGCTGACGATACAGTGAAGACAAAATCGATGTAACAGCATGTTTTATAGCCAATCGCGCACGAGACATGTTTGTGTTGCGCTTGGGTAAAAAAATGGTCTGGATCAGGTGAGGGTCCATGCACTTTTTCATGGATCGCTTCCGAGTCAAAGTTGATATGAAACGTCTGTGCGTATTTTCTGTAGTGGTGTTAGAACTATAGTGTTCCCTCGCGTGGCATCTGAACGGTTTGTAGTTCTTTACAGCATCCCGACAACACGTGGTCGTATAATTTTTGTTGTTGAGGAAAGCATTGTAAGCAACGATAACAGAAATATCCAGATTTTTATGTTGCTTGTACTGAGATCGGCATAACCGACTGAAGTCTTTGATGTACACGAAATGGTTTTGGTAACTGGTAATAAAGGAAATTGATGCTGTGTTGTGAGGTGTTTTGGAGATCAACATGGGATGGACACGAACCGTTTATCGCCCGCTTTCTTTTCATCGAGTCCGAAACGTTGATGGAGAGTTCATCGTTGAGCTCTCCCAGTTTAGGAACATCTTTGTCTGCAGCCGAACTGCTGCCGGAAACGTGATACCGATGGTGTTGATGGTATCATAATATGGCTTGTAGTTGGAGACGCGATCGACACGGTCATCAGCGGGATGTTTCGCGAAGAGGATCGCCCACAACAGATAGTAGTCGTCGTTGTTTTTCATGGTGATGCACTCTTTTGTCGCGATGATTTGTTTCGGAAGTGGAACGTGCTTACTTCCACGCAACGGTGTTAATTTGGAAGTTGAAATGAGACAGAATTGACTCCGGCGAAGATCCATGCCGATCCTGAATCTTGATAATCTTCAACGCGACGTTGGATAGACGACCATGCGACGTCGACGATGCGACTGAAATCGTCACTGCAATTAACGATCAACGATTTGGAATTCATCCATGCATCGATGCTCTTTTGATCCGTAGCGCACAAAATCAACGTTGAGAGCTACTCCAAGTTTGATGCTTATGTGTGCCTGTAGTCCTGCATCCACAGTAGATTTTAGAATGTGTTGTAGTTCTTTATCGACACCTTGCTAAAACAAGTGGGGATGATCGTAAATAAATCCTTTGTCGGCGCATCATTACGCTTTCTCGCTTTGTCGGGGTGGCGGCAGTGCAGTGGACAACTTCGCTGTCGACAGCTTTGCTGACGCCCATGTGATTTTATCACGTTGTTGTTGAATGACTTGTGGATTGATTTTGGGGAGTCTCTGATCGATGTCGGCTCATCGCGATCGGCTCATAATCTAGTGCTGAAGTCGAAGTACTTTTGAGCGTTTAGCAGTTCCTCCAGTGAGCGCTTTGTACTTACCTCGCAGTCGCTTCATGTACTGCTGCGTAGTAATGATTTCTCGTCCCGACAGCGCATTGTACTCGCTCACGAG
The DNA here is from genome assembly GCA_016617855.1 of Megalonaias nervosa. Taxonomy (NCBI): domain Eukaryota; kingdom Metazoa; phylum Mollusca; class Bivalvia; order Unionida; family Unionidae; genus Megalonaias; species Megalonaias nervosa. Next base: position 26,339 of record JAECUM010001063.1, on the reverse strand, counting down.
CTTATGACGTGTAGCACTTCTCGGCATCGCCTTTAGGGCTCCTCTGACTCGTTATATCAATTCATGCAAAGAGGCATTCGATCTTGGATAGGGCACGTTTATCTAATGCATCGACCGAGTAATGCTCATGTCGTATGATGAAATTTTTCCCTGTATCTGCCACTGCTGTGTGCAGAATTTTATGCTCCATTTGTATAAATAAGTTTTTTATCTATCCTCAGCGGTGTTTGACGGGTTTCTGGCAAGAATTAAGCATGACGCAACTGTGCGAGGAAACGACGTGAAGAATTCATCCCGTGCTCTGTTGTTACGAAGCTAGCGCGAATGGACATGTAAGTAGCGTCCGCACTAAAATAAGGCACGTGGTAAGATTCAGCACCACCGGATACTCCATCGTTCATTTGTTTGTAGGTGGGATCAGAGCCACGATATACCATCATCGTTTTGTGTTTGAAGCTCATCGTGGAGTCGTTCCCATCGGTTACTCCATCGTTCATCTCAATGGAGATAAATCCGATAATCTATTAGACAATTTAGAGATAAGACCTGATGGATAGTAAAAAATATTTTGTGCAACGTCTTTACTAACTAATAAAAAAGTGTTTTTTGTGGTATCTACACATCAGTTAATCTGTAATTAACTTGACTTGTTCTCAAAGCATGCAAGAGATGCATTACTTGAACATAAGATCTTTATTGTAGACGATGCTGAGCGTGCCATTGTCGTAGAGCTCTTTTTGTTGTGCCGCCGTGAGCAACACGAGATCGTTTCCTATCCCGACCACCTTCGTGCGCGCTAGAACCACGCTGATGTCTATGTGGAGATGGAACGTGTTGCATCCTCGAGATCTTTTTGATTTTCCACGATGGCATAAATGAGATATCGGGTGTAATCGGCAACCGGGTTAATTCCGTCTGCCATGTTTTTTCTATATTTATGACTAAGATAATTTTAAGAAAGAGTATTTCACTCATACATCTCATCCAGTGCTGCCTGATCAGATCTTCACGATGTTGTTTCTGGATCAATCCGAACACTGCTCTCGCGTGAGTAACACCTGCTTGTGTCCTTCTCCTTGTGTTTTCGTCAGAGTCAGTTCGAGCGTCACAGGGACGCTATTTCGCAACACCGTCGCGATGGCTTCATGGTGACAAAGACCTAGTCGTCGACAGCATAGCTGCAAGACATTTTGCTTAGATATATGAACAGGTGGCACTTTTAGGCCTCATATTTTTTTTGTCATAGTACTTTCGAATCGTCTCAGCGACGTCAATGTCCACGATGAGATCGTCGATGGTTCTCATCTCGCCGATGAGCAGCTGCATGTCAGAGGGGGCCCCGCCTAGATACGATCGGATCTTATTTAGCATTTTCTGATACGACAGCATGGCCTGCTTCGCGTTATTTGTTTTCGACTCCAGTTTAGGTTCGATACCTTTCATCATCGCCTGGAAGGCCAGCCCAGATCCAGACAAAATCATCATCATCGGATTAGCTAGAACGCCCGTGGAGATTACACCGGTGACAGGCACATCGAGTGGTACCTCCGAGATCACTCTTAGAATCCTCTTGTATCGTCGGTACGTGTTCTTGTACACGTAGACTCCTCGGTGGTGATAGCTGTAATACGATTCTAGCTCGGGACGTTGCTCCGTCGACAAATTTTCGTCTATTTGGTTAAAGTCGATGATGGGCTTCATCGTCTTATGCTCCTGCGTCGACTAAACCCTTGATGAGCGCTTCAAGGTGTCCCGGGTAATTTTTGATGAATTTGATATCCGTTTGATCCACTTTGATGGTTCTATCGTTGAAATCGTTGGTGAGGCCACGCTTAATCGGCATCCTAAACACCAGATTCCTTTTTATCTCATTCATCTGGTTTAATTTCGCAAGATCCGCTAACATGTCAGGAGCAGCTTGCAGGTTAATATGCTCTAAGTATTCATCAGAATATTCCACCACAGCTACACAAAACGTTATAATGTATTGGTCACTGCGGTCATATCTGTAAGGATGATAATAAGCATTATCCATTTTCTAAACGTTTCTATATACTTTTTTGTAAGCTAGTATTTCTCGAGAAACACTCTGGCCTACCACATCCAGGAAAACTTTATAATTGGAAGGGTTCATTTTCTCAAGCACAACCTGAGAGGCCATTGGATGATGAGAAGAATTTCCTTTGACGATGGAGTCACCGTCCTTAAGAACACTGGCCAGCTTACTCTCAAGATCTTTGTACATCATTACATACCATAAGGCTTCTATGCCCTTAGGAAGTTTCAGCATGGGAGCACGTCCCTGCGGTTTTTCAGCTGATACCTCATCGTTAGAAGCACTTCCGCCAGATAATTCGTCGAGCGCCATCACTTCCATGATCGTATTCATACTCCAAGCCGACGTGTCCATGCAGTAGTGATCTTTTCTGTGCGCGTCGTCGTCGTCTTCCTTTCGACCAAACCGTCGCCCTTTCATGTATCCGGTTTTCACGACGCGTCCACGAGGCTCAGATTCAACTAGTTAATGGTACCGTGCACCAAGCCCTCGATAGTTTTGACCAGCCTTGCTGATTCTCGATCGTTACAAAATTTATCACTGCAAAATACCTATCGATCGAATCTCTAAGTTGCTGCTGACGCATGCCCCCAAGGAAATGTGAGACAGTTTCCGTACTTCCGTTGTTCATGAGCAGTTTACAGCGATGATTTACTCCCGTTTCTCACCTGATTGATATTGGAATAAACTGTTGTGGTAAGCTGAGCACGTGATTGGCATTTTCAGCATACGACGCACCTTGCCTATAAGTATCATAGAATAGCAACTGGTGGCCACTCGGACCATTTCCGCCATGGTGACTATATATAGCTCATATGAATTATATTAATTCATCCACCGTAAAAATCTGAAAGTAACTCAGCCTGGGTTGGGTGGTTCTGCTTTGCGCGCTGTAAACTTAAACGTGTAAGTGCTGGCGATGTAAAATCCAAGTGTGGTTGCTTCGATTGCTGCTGTACCGTTGTAAAGCACATCCACGGTGCTGTCAGGTTTAATGCCATCGAGTCTTCACCTGAGAATTCTCTCTGCACCATAGGTTCGTCCACGCACTTGAAATGTCCAGATAGCAACTGCCTGCGGCAAACTGTATTTGTAGCCAAATATTGGATGTGATTGCGGCAGTTGCCAACTTGCTTCCAGTGGTCGTGGGTGCGATGTGATAAGCAAATGCATTATAAACCTTAAAAGACGCAGAAACTTCCATTCACAACGATACGACTATGCCACATCGATTTCCAGTATATCCTGTGAGCGTTGGAATGTGTGCTATATTATTTCTCAGTTGTCGAGCGTCCACGTACATTTTCGTGGACACTTCGTTGTTAGTCGTGGGCGGATAATCCTACACTTTGCTTTTAGCCCCAGTCGCCACGGTGAGATATCGTGTGAGTATTCCTCCCGTCGTCGATAATTTTATGCCATCAAACAAATCCAACTGCGAGTACGATATCGCCTGGGTGTTATCGGTGATCGGCCACGTAGCTGGAAGTCCGCTAAAGTATTTTCACCATATTTAAGTTGCCGGTGAGAGTTCCACCCGTTTTATCATACTTGTTCGCCAGTGCCACCTCGAGATCCGTCGAAGACACGGCCTGCGACGACACCAGACATTGTCCAGTTGGTGCTGAACTCCATATAAGATCCTTCCACCCATGTTTAAGCCGCCTGAGAAAGTTCCGCCTGTCAGCAACAATTTAGTCTGCGCGAGTCTGCTCACGTTAGATCATCGTGCGGAGTTGGTGTCCGGAGCGGATAACTCACGTCGTCGAGGTTGAAGATGCTGTGACCGCTCATGATGAGATTACCGTGAATGGAATCTCCGCCGCGGTTGACTGTTTTATCCAGCTTATCCTGACTCGCAGAAGAGCTTCCTGTTCCCAAGAGAGTACCATAGGACCTATACGACATGATGGTGAATTATATTGAAAACGAACATCATTAATTTCGACACGAAGGCGAAAACGAAAGCACACCAGCATCATCTTTTGATGCCTGATTCCCATTACATGTTTGTGGGTAAGACCGGTCGTGAAAAAAAAATTTATCTTCTCATGAACATGCTCCTGAACAACATGTTGATGTACGATCGCGTGACTATTTATACGCTCAGTCCTCACCAGGACAAATAGAGGACACTGCACGAGTTTAGCGATTCCATGGGTGACGTGGAAAGCGATGTTTTCACCATAGCAGATCCAGGAGCACATGCAACACTTAGAAGAACTGGATTCGGACACACATAAGATCATCGTGTTGGACGACCGCGTAAACATGTACCGCATCTGCGAGTACCTTCCGTTATAGTGGAACAAGCGCTATAACAGCATTTATCTCATTCAGTCGTACTACGATGTGCCTAAATACATCAGACGTAATACTGGATGCTTTGTGCTGTTTTCAGGACTCGACAACAGGGACATCGACGCTATCGCAAGAGACCATTGCAGCGGCATCACCGCAAAAGAATTCAAAGACTGCTACGCCGCTGCGACGTCTGGTTTCAAACATGACTTTATAACGTTTCATCCCGATGCGGAACCGATCCCTGAATTTTAGATGAATTTTACAAGCATGGTTGGTATATCAGCAACAAAGTTGTCAGCATAATATCGTTCGAAAAGATCATCAGCGTGAGAATGTTCTCAAAACGTTTATCGATCAGCGTGCAACGTTAGGCCAGTGCGTCCTCGAAGACAAAACAGGCCAGCAGTCGTTCAGCGCGATGTCGCCGTTGAACTGTTCAAGCCACTCCTGATTAATCTGGACGAGGCGAAAACGACGTACGATGCCAAGCAAGAGCAGTTGCTGGACACGCTCCAATTGACTCAGCGATCGCAACAACAATTGCTAGAGAAGTCAATACCTGCGCCTGAAGAAGCTGCACAAACCATTGCAGAGAAACCTAAAGCTAAAACAACTATGAAAATAAAGTTGAGAGTGAAAATGTAAAGAAAAAGGAGAAAGCTACATCAAAGATGCCTGAGGGCAAGGAAGAATCAGAAAAGTTGTATGAGTATTAGAGAAAACGATTATTTGAAAATTATGCGTGATGAAGCTTTGCATCGAATTATTAGCAGCACTGATTATTCAGAACCAGATTCATCCATGGAATGGTTGTGTAAATTTTATAATGTAAAAGCTCCAGATATTGCAAGATATTTAGGAAGAGAAAATGTAAAGGATGATTATTATTTCGACATTATAGCAGTACAAAGCATGCTGAGTAAACAGTACGTATGGTAGATTAATTAGCAACCTCAAGGTTAATGCAGAACCTGAGATGATTGAATTTGTTGATGAATTTTAAAAAATTCAACAAAAGTCTTTGTAGTAATACTGAAGTTAGAGCAAAAGGGTATAACACATTTCTTAAACAAAAATCACAACAACAACAGCTTGTACAAAAATCATAACAGCCTGTACAAAAATCACAGTAACAACAGTCAGGCTTAGCTGGTAAACTTAAATTATGGCTTTCAGGACAGAGGGAAGAGGCTGAACCTGAAACAGAAGGAAGTGGAATAGGTGGCAGCATCCGCGGCGGTAGTGCTGGCAGCAACACCATAAGATACTACAGAAATCCAGCCGAGATAGTCTTGTGGTTAAAATTGCTGATTGCTTCTAAACAAGCGGGAAATGTCGGCACTGAGATCGACGACGAGATGGTGGATATCCCCAGTCATCTTCTGGATCACAAACTGGTGACGTCGGATCAGTACCAGATTCCGTACAAGGACCTGATTTAAAGTGCTATACCACTTTTGTCACATACACTTAGATAGAAAAGCCTATTTCAAACAAAATATTTTCCAAATGGCTCTCGACAATACCACGCTGCTGTTCCATTCGCGTTCTGTCACTTACACGGTACGGAAAAATCCCCCGCTGAAATTAGACCAGTAGTCGTCGTACGATATCACGCTGATCACGGCCAAAAAATATGGAAGAGCGTCTTTAACGTTACCGCAAACAACAGTCAGTTTTCGTACTCGACGGCAACACCATCAGGAGGCGTTCCACAAAAGACGATCACCATCTCACTAGGTGGGTACAACAACACCGACAGCGCTATGGAAATCTCCAGGCTGATCACTGCTAACGGAGACACCTCCGCGAACATCAAAATCGAGCCCAATTATTCTACGCTTCGCACCAGAACCACTCGGGAGTATGCGTGGTGGGATTTGATATTCCCAACTATTGGATTCTCGGTTTTAGCGGGGGCATTATCGTGGACGGCAAAGAAGTGCATGAAGGAGATCTCCCCGTTAACATCACCAACGTGAATAGTCTCCCATCAACTGCTCGATCGCTCAGAGATCGTTGTCGTCGGTCGGTTCGGCCTCCAACGTGATTTATTCCACAGCGATTAACGTCCTACCGGGATCGCTGATGAAAATTCATCCTAATATCTTCATTTATTATCCCATCCTGCATACATACGCGATCTCGGAAATCACCATGTGGCTCACCTATCTGTCCGGAAACGCTGTCGATAATAACCAGGAAAGAACCACCTATTATATGCAAGTGCGGAGGAAGATGCAAGCATCTTAAAGTCGTATGAGGCAAGACGGCTCGCCAAAAACTATTTGCAGAAAAAATAGTGGCCGTTAAAATGAGACGATCACGTGTGCAGCGTCGTAACATCGTAGGTGGATAGTTATCCACGCTGTTTTCCTCGGTGCGAGCAGCTCTTCCAGGGATTTAAGCGATATCAGCTCCGATTTACTTCAAAGCAGCTGAAGCGGAAGCCACTAGAGCCGCCTCTGCCGCTGTAACGGCCGTGGGACAGTAGCCAGCAAAATCATGTCCCAGTCATCACCGATGACCACGACACATTCACCGACACCATCAGCAACCGGCTTCGCCCCTGTCGACTGTGCAGGAAACTCAGCTGTCGGATCTTTCCAGGCAGGCCAAACAGGCTCTTAAGAAAACGGCGGCGGTCCTCAGTGCAAGATGAGAAAGAATTTTACAGGATCTGGAGAGAAAGGTTTGTGCACCTAGTGTACCCTCTCTTGGTGCCATCATGTCCGGTTAAGAACTAGAAAGATTGTGGTGAGATGGACAAAAAATAGAATGCCTTTTAATAATTGTGTAATTTTATAACGGTGTTGTTTTATAACATCATTATAACACAGCTGCGTTATTATAACGTCATGTATTCAAGATTCATTCCGGATTACCTTCGGCTAAAAGATGACACTCCCATCGACGATTCGACGACCGAATACGAGTACATCAAATACCAGGACACGAACATCATCAATCTCAACGCGAACACGCATCGGAAATAGCGATGCGTGACGAAGATATGTACCTGCTTCCCCATAAGACCTTTCTGGAAATCCGCGAAAAGTACAACCTCAGGGCGGCGGAGCTGACCATGCAGCAGGAACTCAAATCACGTTGCAAAATAACGGATGGTCGTTATTCAAGTAGGCGCAATACTAGCTGACAATCAGATCGTGGAAAAAATTAATGGCTACTTACCCCAAGCTAGCACAATCCTGAACTTGATTATGTTCAACGATGACTACATGCGAACGTCGCCAGCAACATATGGTGGTTCAAAGATACCGCTGCTAGCGAGGATGTGAGTTCTGAGTTTGCCACCAGCATGGACATACCTACTGTGGCGGTTGTGTGAAATGCAGATGCCTTTAATAGAGGTAATTTCAGAACCAATTTTAAAATTGTACGTAATGCTGCCTTCAACGTCGGATTCACATCTCCACGCGCTCTCATCGATATCAGCCACGAGATCTGCATGCTGATTCCCCTCAGCAGCATCTTCGACGTGTGCAGAGATATCAGAACGGTGTTCAAAGGCGTCAAGCACAGCTGCCACACAGTACATCCACAGAGCATCAGCTACCGCGGATGGACAATTCACCATGACGTGTTTGTCGTTGTGGATGTCCAAAATCACCCCCTCAACGGCTCGAACTGGAATCGACGCTGGTCAGATTCACCTAAAAACTTTACTTTGAACAACACTGCATTTACATTCAACAGTTTTCCGCTGCTCAGAAAACGACTTCGTGGAGAGTCTCCACTAATCCAGGCAGCAAACTTCAGAGACACGTCTTTGTGGTGTTTCAGGGGTCAGCACAACGTGTAGATCAAACTCAAAACAAGCACCTGTTTGACCATCTTGGATTGTCTCGCATTCACTTTAGCATCAGCACCAGGCAGTATCCAGATCAAGAACTCAAATGCAACTTCGACGACACCACCCGAAATTATTCTCGTGCGTACATGATGCTGTAGGAAGCCATGCAAAAATACCAGGACGTGGACACGGACACGCAGGTATCGCTGGAAGATTTCGCTTGTATCCCATCTTCCACTTCGATGTCCGAGCGCCTCAAAGATTCTCCCGCCTTCATCGAAATCCGGTGGACTATGGGTAATCCTACTGATGCAGAATACGTCTGTTACGCGCTGGTCAAATCAGACCGATTCAGGACGTTTGGACGTACTCAATAGCAAAATGAACATCCTTGTATAGAGATATGCCGAAGAAAAAGTGGTCCCAGCGTCAGAGACCCTCTCAACGCGGCATAGGATCCATCGGCAGCGCAAGTATTCCCTTTGTCAAGACCATGGCGCCCAAGTTGTTTGCGTCGGTTCTTACACCGGTGGGACTTTCCGCAGAAACGGGAGACATTACAGGAGTTACAAAAAAAAACGGTGATAGGCCGTGGCATGTATGGCAGCAGCGTTGCTCGCCAAGGTTTCCGCCAGAAACGTACCATCGTCACCACGTCGAAAGGTTATCGAAATAAACCCGTCAGAAGAAAACCAAAAAAAATATTAGCGTTTAATTTAACGCCATGTCGCAAGTTCCAGTAGATTTAACTCTGTCACCGCAGCAAAAGAAAAGTATCGCTGTGGCAGCCAAGCACAAAGACCTGTATCGATCAGGATTAAATCGTAGGCGCTCACAGGACCGGATGGTGTCATGCTGACGAATCTCCAAGCCACCTTGGTCGCGAAACATGCTGCTGCACGAAAATGTATCGTTTTTAATTTGTCAGTGTCGCAGCTGTCCAAAGAAGGAGGATTCATCTGACCCCTGTTAGCAGGGATCGCTAGAACGTTACTACCAGGATTGCTCGGCATTGGTCCAGGACTCCAACTTCCTGGAACCACACGCGATAAAGGTATCTCCAGAAGAGGCATGAGAAGAACAAAAAGACTCGGAAAACAGTTTCGTGAAACTCCACTGTTCAACCTCGACCTCGAAAAAGAATTAGTACCAAACGTTGGAAACTTCAGAGGTGTATTTTCTAAGGATCAGCTTCCTGAACAAATTACACCCGACGAGAGCTGCGTAATCAACCTGCAAAATTATTAGGATGGACATGGCACTGATTGGGTCGCAGTGGTCAACGATCCACCAGAAGAGGTTGTGCATTACATCCAACAACCGCAGTGTACAACTCGTTACAGCTTCAAGACGTCATCGATAGCACATGTGGATGGTACTGCATCGATTATATCCAACGTAGATACGGAGGAAAATAACCCATCAAAGTGACTTTGCAACTTTCGAAACATGTAGTTGCCAAAATAGTGTAAACTATAACATATAACAGCCAACATGAACTCGTGGTGACTTAAGTGCAAAACTAGAACGGAGAGTATCGACCCCACCGAGGTGGTAACGAAGAATGATCGCCTCATGATCAAATCGAGGTGGGCAGTATGTGGTTAAAAAGAATCTCACATCGTCACAGGTACACTAATGCAGTCAGCAACGGAGACAACTAAAATGTAGGCAGCAGAATTGTGTGCGATGGTGACTTAGTGTCAATGCTCTGTATAACAAATGTACCATTGCAGGGGCTGTGACATCGAGACGAGCTGCGAAGACCTACGAATGGAAAGAAATCTTTTGCGTGGGAGATTGTAAATGCTGCAAAGAGAGACAAATTCTCGGTGGCCCTGTGGACATCCATGCGCTGATCGGAAAACTTCCAAGACCCAGTGGCGGATGGACTTTGCTAGGACATAAATACACAGGACCGTGGAATCCATTAGAGCAGCAACTGGATGAAAACGATTAGCCGCTGCCCGATCAAAAGCCCTACAACGGCGTAGATGCCATCGCGATGCAACACATCTGTTAAAGAGATCATCGCGACGACAAAGCGGGATGCGATCGAGTCATGCTGAGGGACTTAAAAAGAATTCAAGCCGAAAAATTTCAGAGAGCGTGTAGACTGAGCTCTTGTGAGGGGGAAACATAGGAACAAAGCATAAGTTAGGCATAGGCGTGCCAAGTAAAATGAAAAGTCAGCAGAAGATCTTTCGGAACTGAAATTTCTGGCAGGAAAACTGCATAAACCAGCAGGCAAGCATTTTCCACAACGCAAAGTCATCTCAGTCGCGGCAGACGATATATGGTAGGCAGATCTCGTCGACATGAGAGATTACAGTGCGCACAACGATCATTTCAAATATTTCTTGACGGTCATCGATGTGTTCAGCAAATACACATGATAACATTGTAGGTGCATGAATGCCCAATAAATTATGGACAGATCATGATAGTGAATTTTATAACAAAACCGTCTCAGATTGGCTTCAATAAATAATATTATCTTATATAGCGCACACAATCAAATCAAAGTGGCCGTCGTAGAGCGGTTTAACAGAAGACTCGAAAATCGCATGAGAAAGAGATTTACCAGCGATAACACCAACCGAGACTTAGATTTTTTCCAGAAATCGTTGACCAATACAATCACACATGGTACCGCAACATTAAAATGGCTCCCCGGAAGCATCTTCAGCTGACAAAAAACAACAGGTCACAGACGCCTTATTTTCTAGATCCAAATTCAAAGCCGATGACCACGTCAGAATAGCAGACAAAAATCTACATTTGAAAAGGGATACGCTCCTAACTGAACCGAAGAAGTCTTCATCGTCGATACCATTCAAAAAACCAATCCGCTCGCGTCGCACGCTCAAATATTCCTCGAGAGGGCCCATACAGGGTTCTTTTAACGAGCAGGAATTCAAAAAAAAAAAAACAAAAAAAACAAAAAAAAAACGCCTCTTCAGAGTCGAAAACGTCATCTCCACCAAAGGAAAGAATTCGCTCGCCAAATGGTTTGGTTATCCTGAACGATTCAACTCGTGGATTCCAACAGCTTCTTTAATGCCACTGTCTCGTGGTTCACTTGCTTCTGAGACGACAACGCCTCCGAAATAATCGTATCATACTTCTCGCATATGCTCTTTCCAGCTATCGTCTTACAGTTACCTGCATGCTCGTGGAGACCCATCCTCTCAAATATGCTCTTGAACACATACTCAAATTTTATAAATTTCACACCACCCACCAACTGAACCCGAGCCACCCTATTTAGTCAATAATAAAATTGATCTCGCTGCGGCGCTAACAGATGAAAACGCTTCAGCTTATTTTTTATGTAATACTGCTGATTGTACCGCTGCACCGGACGCTGATGACTATAACTATGTCGCACCGACTCCTCGTTCATGTACTCGTCTTCGCTCTCCTCACAATACATCATCGCAGGCACATGACTCAAATCCTTATTCGCATATGCTATAGCCTTCTTTGCACGTTTCATCCACTTCTTGGACTCCTCCTCACTTAATTCCAGTGTAGAAATACTTCTGCGAACATCAGCAGCATAACCTAATCGATCAGTCCTCCAAGGCCAACACGGAAGATCTATGTTCGATATATCACAAGCACATCTCTAATACATCGCATCACGAAGCAACCCCAAGTGGTCCAGCTTAAAAAGAGTGGTCCAGAAACCCAATTTCTCTAGGCAAAATAAAGGTGGTCCAGAACCCCACAACACAGTAGTATAGATCAATGGTGGCTCTCTCGAGCAATTTTTATCACGAGCGATGCAGTGGTCCAGACCCCTATTTATTCACTACTTACACACGAACCAACGAAACCACTAATGACAATTCAAACAATTAATATGTCAAGCCATCATTGAATTAATGATAAGAAATACCTCTGAGTATGTTAAATTCTTTATCCGGATGTTGACGTTCCCACTCCTCGAATGCTCTTTTGACTGTGTCAACTGTCTTTCTGGCATAGTAATGATACTCATTCTGGAAACAAAGAAGGAATGAAATTCTGAAAGGAAATTAATTTTGTAATTTGACTTTGGTCTCACAAATTTACCTGTGATATTTCATTAGCGAATATGTCAACCAAATGTGAATGATGCTTTAGTGAAACCTAATACATACTGTAAGAGAGCGTTTTGGATTAAAAAAAAAGAAAGAGGCAAACAACATTCTTAGTAAGGAAAACACGGATAAAAAAAATGACAAGGGTCTACGTATACAAATCTTCCCTCCCCATAAATGAGCTGTTTTCATAATTTATTAATTCCGTTCTTTTAGGTTTATTTTGGCTTCATTTAGAAGTTCATCGTGTACATACCGCTGACCTATAACAATTGTTTGATACATCGTTTGTTTGATGCATCATTGTGTATTTCGTGTCGGTCCTTTAATTTACTACGATTCCGCACAAGATCGCAAATTTCATTCAATATAGGGGTTTATAGCTTTTTTGAATGCCTTCATATTTTCCGCACACTGAAAATGAGAGTGACAGGAGACCCACCACATATAAGCTGCTTTTTCGCACAATTCGACGTGTGTCCATTTGAGCACGGCTGCCCCACCACATTGCCTGAAATATACCTAAACGCAAACCCAGCCAATGTGTGAACACGGACCGACGGACTAAAGGACAAGGGTAATATTGTATGCCCCACCACTGTTGTGCTGGGGAACAAAATACCGTTCCCATTTATGAATACATTTGTGGAAAAATACGATTTGCTTTCTGCTTTATTCTATTTCTATCTTCATTGTTTGATTAGCTGGTTTTAACACAATCCATAAAACATACAAACATGAGCTAAATCATCGATACAGGAAAGAGGAGACTGATTGTGTCTATTACATAGTTCAGCTTTCACATAGCATCACCAAGCTTGTACTATCGTTGATTACATATTTAACCAAACAAAAGTATTTGCTGTGCATAAATTTTAATATTTCCACAAAACAACAGTCACTCTGAATATCTTAACGGTCCAATGTAATACTGTCGCATATTTACCGTAGAGGGGGTGAGGAAAGAGTTGACTTTAGAAAAAATAAAGATGCATAATTCTTTCTTCAACTTTCTGTCTTAAATTCTTGATATGAATATAATGAAGATTTAAACACAATTATATTTTCTAGATCAGAGTATTAACTAATAAGAAATGAGAAGTCTAAAGTTTACAAACCATGCCGTTCACAGTGTTGTAAATCTTGCTTTCTGTAGCCTTGGCAAACTCTAGTAACATTGAGTGGCCAATGTATAGGTTATCTCCGTCTGTATCCGGAAGAACGGAGTCTACTCTGGTAAATAAATAAACAAATGCGAACAAAAAAAACGAAATATTCCATTATGAACCTAATATTCCATATAGTTCATAAATGTACTATTTTTTCATATATACATTTCGTTATATTAGATACATAAATGGATTTTGTGGATATTGTATCGTTTTTTATATGTCAGTATATTTTTTCAAGACGATTTGGGTTTCGAGCCCATTAACTTATTAGTTGACCTTTCTAGTACACCTGTACGGCCAGCCGTTATAAAAACTATGTGTTTGTTATTAATAGGGTTTAATAATTAAGGCTGATACAACCACCATATATTTACTATGAAAAACACTTGGGTGAAATACATTTTGACTAAACACCCACCCACCCCCTCAATGTAAGAGGTTGAGCGATTGCTATGCCACTGATCGATTAAAAAAAAACAAACGAACGAATAAACACAAAAGCCACATTCGCAGCAAAATCAACCCAAAACTCGTCAACAAATACATCACAGTGAGAATTCAAGTGGTTCTCCCGAGATGGTACCGGTAGACCTATACAGAACGATACAGGATACTTCGACTTCGAACTCAAGGAGCATTCGGCCTAAACGAAAAATGATAACATTCCCAATCTTTTGTTCAGCATCCAGCTACCAAATTTCACATTTCCTTTACTTACTTTTCCATACATAACTTTACTAGTATATAATTTTTGTACATATTGTAGCATCTGATTTTAGATAGTGTTGTTGTTTGCCATACGTGATTTCTGTCCTTTGTTCTTTGTTTCTCCGTAAGATGAACATATAATTGCAAAGATCAGCCCATACGTGGTTATTCAAATTATATTTTGCTATTCTGACAACAACACACAATTAACATTTCAACTATTTTATTCTTCTTCCACTATTTAACTCTTCATTCTAGATTTCCGCCAAACAAACATGTAATAGTTCAGGTTTTCTCTCGCATTTTGCTTTTAGTGTTTGTTCTGTTGATACAGGTTGTTTCTTCTCTGAGGACGGGCTTGATTGGCAAGAACAACACACACACACATAAATACACATGAAAACGTAACTGCGATGCACAAATTATATATACAACCAAACTTCATTTAGATTCTGTAAATAAATTTGCGTTTTTATGTTCTCCCATGTCTCATTTGTATAATCAACCTTTGAAGCTTTATACCTTTGAAAACGGAATCGGTAGATTCCGAACGCGCTTGGGCTGGTTCTACATCAGTTTGTCGTTTCTGTTTTTCTTGTCACACACACAAACACAAACACGCGCGCGCGCACACACACACACGCACACACATGCATTTGTTTTAACAGCGATCCTATTAAATGTAATCCGATTAATAGCCTTACTTTAAAAAATTTAGCTTCGATCGGAGTCGTCCATCCGATTAGAGGTCTTGGCCATAAAATTATCAACTTTGTTCAATGAATTTGTTTTATTTTATTTTATACATTTTTTAAATCATTAAAATACGGGAGGGAATATCCCCCTCTCCCGCAACCCCACCCCCACCCCCAACATCTTCGGAACTAATATATTGCACAGCGGTGTTGATTAATACAACATAATTCGTTACCCCGTTATTAAAACTCACTCTTACTAATAAGGGTTACACCTTATTGTCACACAACAAAATCAGGGCATGTCGATAGACAAGGTCTTGCAGATAGCAAGACAAAAAATAGAGATATATAAATGCTATCATTTTTCTTTTGTTTGGATTATATAATAGGGATTGAGCAAATTTTATTGGGAGTTTTACGTACATTTGATGGATATTTTCTTTCCTTCGTTCCTCCGGTATGTTCATCCTTCTCGACCGGATATCAGCGTCGTTCGTATTGGCTGTTTCTGTGAAAATGACCTCATCAGCATTAGAGTGTAAGGGGGAGATCTGATCGATATATATAGCGCCAGAAATATAACCGGCAAGAGTTTCTCTTTGTTGTGGGTTATCTGGTACATGACCAGTATCATCATTTTGCAGGAAATCATCGTATTCCACCGGACTACTAGGCAGCCAAGGCACTGAAACATGAATCTTTCTTTTGTATTGGACAAACTACTGATTTTAAGATACATGTACAATTAAATTCAGCGTAGTTTTAAACAAATTCTTCTTTACAGCTGTATGTTTAACTGTCATTATCCTTATAAGTATACCATCCGATTTTGCCTGTCATCGGTTATTGGAAAATCAGTGTCTGGATGGTTCTTTCCTGCCAGCCCTTTTATCAAACTTTCAAACATAATAGCCACAAACCTTAAAGACGGTCTTTGTGCTCAATTGACTCCTAATGCAGTTCTTTATTTTGTAGCTGTATTGCTGAAAATTGCAAATCCATCCTTGCAGAACCGGCATATATTTATTCTTTATGGTAGCAAATGTAGTGAGACGCAAATAACCATGAACAGAAATAGAAGGGGTTTCCTTTCTTAAAAACCAAATACAATGGGGTTTTGTTTTTGCATAAACTCTAATATAAAATGCACTGGAGTTCTTTTTACTTGGGACACGTAGATCACACGCTTTTTCGGTTTTACACAACAAGCTATTTCGGTTTTACACAACACGCTTTCTCGGTTTCACACAACACGCTATTTAGGTTTTACACAAAACATCTTTAAATATGGAAACATTTCCATATAGTTACATCTAAGAAGTATTTCAGAAATATATAGTTTTTCATAATCTAAGCAAGTATTAGTGGTAATGTTTCTATAAAAGTATTTGAGTGATGTTACCAAACGGAATTTCATCTTCTAATGGTCTACATGCTGTGTTGGGATCATGAATAGTGGACGACGCTCTTCTTTCACCTAAGTTAGCCGGATCATTATTAAGGAAACATCCGATACTCAAATTCATGTGAGCCATCGAGTCCTGTGGAGGAAAATCATTTTGAATGGAGCTTCCAGCGTTTAAATAAACATGACTCATCTGACCCTGGGTAAAACAATCACGTGACTGCTGACTTCCTGGTTGCTGATCATGATGCTGACTTCCGCCTTGAGACGTAGACAGTGTAGACAGGTTATAAAAAATATCTGTAAGGATGTTCCATGATTTGAAAAAGAAAATGTTAATCGTACATTTCATTTTTCAATCGTGATCTAGCTTCAATGGTAAGCAAAAACTTTGTACATTTAATCCTTATTGTTTCTCGATCTTAATTCAATGCAATGGATACGTATATATTGTTATCACTGAATACACATGTTATGGCTGAATATTAGATGTTATTATCCCGTCTGAAAAACATTAGTGTTATGTATATCCATATCGTGTGTTTAACATTTGTCCATGAATATAGATTGTATTGATCATTTGTAAACTACATATTGCATAGCTAATCTTTATCCATGATTGTAGATTATATTTTAAGATAATGAGCTATAAATAGGTTGTTTACTTGGGGTTTAAGTTTATACCCAGCCTTATAATGACCTTCTAGAAACTGAACTTGTGTACAGCTGGAGTAATTTTCCGTAGGGATGAGTGTGTTATTGCGACTTAGGTCAGTTGGGGTTGCGTTGCGAAATACGTCAGTAGGGATGTATTGTGACAAAGATCAAGTAGGAATATATTGCAACTTAGGATCGTGGGGATGTATATAATGGGTTAGAAGTAAACAATTATTCAATTATATTCCTATCTTAATATCAGTCTTTTATTTGTGTTCAGTTATAATTTAGAGGATTTATTTTTGTAAATTATTCCTTGGAATTCTAAAGTGCTCGTTGACTTTTAGACTAAATTATTACTTTGGGATTATTGTTAATTCATTCAAAATTATTCTGGAAAATATCATCGTGATACATCAAAACTGTTAGCATTTTGGCACGTTGAAGACTATTGGTAAATAAACACATTCAAGATTGGAATTCATTCGGAACACCACTGGAATTTTTTCAGAACACTCTATGTTTTGGATTGTTTACATAACTTCTAGGATCATATGGAATTTAATAGACAATACTGTAAATTCCTATAAATTTTCATTTTATAATTTAGAGAATTAAAATATTTGCTGAATTTTATTTAACTAGCTGGTTTCGTTTTTTTCTGTTACTTAGTTTTAAACCATAGAGTCGTAATATTAAGATTCGGGTCCAACTTTTTCAAGACTTCTGCTTAAATGTTTATAAAATAGTTTTTCGTTATTCTATCACTGAGATAGACATGGCACTATCTCGACTTTTCAACGCGTTTATAGGAATAAGGTTAGAAGTGTCTAAAATTTTACATCTATAAAAAAAATAATAATTTGTGTCCCTATCTAAGATGCAACTAAAGTTAAACTTCGAGAGTTAGAATACGTTTATCATGTTTCTATGGAATGGTGGAAAAGATCAAGTCAGAAGAAGAATCCTGCGTAAAGGGTATTTAGAAGCTGGTTTGAAATGATAGATATAAGCATGCTTGTAGATTCTTTGAAACTAATTTGCTTGTAATAATTTATCACCTCTCAGTTCGAATGGAAAGAGAGTTTAACATATTCCACGTCAAATATCGAAGAGTTTTTCACAGTTTTTTTTTTCTCTTCATTTTTCACAAGAATGTACAATACTTTGAATGTATTTTGATAAGATGCTTTTGCGGCATTTATTGAATTGCATAATAACTTTACTGTATTAACGAGATTTTGATACAATGATTAGTTTCGTAAAATGCACTGTTTCTAATTATTAACATAGAACATTTTCTGTATATATGCCTTGGAAGGGCATACTAATGAGTCATACAAAAATGAAACAACAAGAAAAATACCGCTAGTGTGAAATTAGACTTTAATGTGTGGTCATTAGGTTATTAGAGATATATTATTTGTAGTATTCGCGCGGTTAGGAACCCTTCAGCTATCAAAATCTGTTGTCTTGAGGTTCTTGGAAATAGCTGTGTGTGTGTGTGTGTGTGTGTGTGTGTGTGTGTGTGTGTGTGTGTGTGTGTGAAAATGGTTACACTAAGTATATGTATTTTTTCTCTGACACACTTTAAGCGACTTTGGGCACTTTCCAACTGTCAACATTTGACATTTTTCTCATTAGTTTCTTTTTCTCTCCAATTAAGTAACCAATAATACTAAATATTAGTAGTATTCCCTATAAAGTAATTCACACTTACGATGAATGGTGAGTTAATCGGTGGGATGTTTCCCCGACTCACTGCCACAATGTACAGGAAATATTACAAATCAAATGACATTTTGTTGTATAAAAGCGGTCTCTAAAATATAGCAAATTAAATAATAATAATAATAATAATAATAATAATAATAATAATAATGACTGAACAGTCGATACTGATCTGTGTATTACATGCAAGAAACAGAAAGTATTTCTTCATTCTAAACTTTGTGACTCTAACAGTCAAACATGAGCAAGATTTATAACACATGTTATTAATCGAAACGCTCAAAAAATCAAAGAAGAGCACTGATTTGCTTTTGGGATATCCAGAGTTCTGCCCTGGGAAAATGCCGGCGTAGCAATGAAAGATCTGCCAAGTGTTGAAACCATCTCTGATATTCTTGAGCAATACGATTTTTAAGCTGGCGACTGTGGCAGCAGTATTTATTGTAAGATCGGCACCATTTTTATTTATTACAAACCACTGGAATGTTTGTAGCAACCGCATAATGATATGATCATCCATTCAGAAGTATCAGTGTCAAGAGTTTCAATATGTTTATTGTGGCAACCATATTTGAAATCAGAGCGACACCATTTTCATTCAGGACCATCTAGATATCATAATCAGTCCTCCTAAAAACCCCATATCCATACCTACCTAAAGGAGGTGTAGCAATTCACAAGATTTTCAAGATAGATTTCCTAGTGTGCATACTGAACATCATCAGATGGCCACCATTTCATTAGTGCCAACAAGACATTATAAGAAGTCTTGAGATGAAAATACAATTTTGACTTTCCTTCTAGGAGTAATGGCTATAAGATATTAGAGATGGCTGATGTGGTGGCCACATCGCGTGTCAGAGATGCATAATGTTTTACTTCAGACCAACTAGACATCATAAAAATTCTTCTGGTGAAAACCCCTTGACGATATGACTTTTTGTTCAGGAGAAGTAGCAATACAAATTTTCCAAATGGCTGTCGATGTGGCCATATTGTAGGTCAGACTGGCACTTGACATCATCAAAAATCTTTGAGCGAAAACAATGTGTTAATAGCCATTCATTCAAGATGAGTAGCGATGACAAGGTTTTCAAGATGGCAGCTGTGACGGCCATATTGAATGTCAAACTAGACATCACAAGAAGTCTTCTGGCATAAACACCATACCAATATGACCTTCCATTCAGAGTAGAAGCAACGATAAGATTTCAAGATGGCTTATACGTGGACCATATTGGACGTAATATCGGCACCATTTTCATTTAAGACCAACCAGACATTCAAAGACGTACTGTAGTGAAAGCCCCATGTTGACATGGCCGTCCATTCGCCTAACAATAACATTATTTTGAAGATCAATGCTGTGGCGGCCATATTGAATGTCTGAGCAGAACCATTTTAATTTAGCACCAACTAGACATTCGGTGTTTGTCAAGTTTCATGGTACAGTAGCGATGCTAAACTACTTTTAAAGGACGACAGACAAATGGCCATCCCATAAGTTCTTCTGGTCTATGACGACTATAGCTAAACGTTACTAATCGTAATTACTAACTCAAAACTCAGCCTCAGCTGAAACTTACGACGTATGATTTGTTATTGGTGTGACATTAGCCAAATGGACGAAAGAATTTCAAGTTTAGATTGAGTACAAGGATGTTTGTGCGCGTGTGCAATAGTTATACCAGATCTCATGGGGTGTAATTTCCTTTTCGCTCTTCTGAATTTGAACATGAATAGCTGTACAGCTTACCCTATAAACTGACATTTGGTGTATATTTGTATGTTTAGATCACACCTAACTTAACAAACGTGTAAGGAACTAGATCGCAATTGTCATATTTAAGAACACGTAGAGTCACATAACGGAAAACGATCATTTTAATATATGTTTCATTTAATAATTCCAGTTAACTATAAACAATGTAAATCGGCATTGTGTCCTAAGTAGGAAAATAAGTATATGTACGTGTTTATGAGTTTAGAAATAAATATATTTAAAAGTCATGTATAGTTCATACCTGATGAGATGCCTCTGTTCCGGAATGGGCTGCATATTGGACAATCATGACAATGACAGTGTTTCCAGTGTCTTATTATTGCTCTTGAACTTGTACAGTGCCTGTCTGTGGAGATTTCAAACAGTTGCATTTTTTATTTTTCAATCGCAGAAATTAATGTTATCAATAAGATGCAATGCATTAAACATACAAACACTATATTGTCTCCACTTCCACCCCAACCCCCACAAAAATAATACAGGAAAGACAGCATGGCTTTAATAGTAATAATGTATTTCGGTCTTATGCACAGCCAGCGTACAGAAAAGAAATCTAACAAGAAGGCACATGGCTCACATTTGCCTCTTAGACAAATTCAAGCGCAGTCGGACATTAATTCTGGATGACTAAAATGTTTTCTTTATAAATTTATTCCGGTACTGTCGATTATGGAAACAAATGTTTAAAGGTTTCTTTTTTATGTACTTCATTTGTTTTTGCTTCTTCATCCATATCTGATGGCACATTAGCGTTATTTGTCCAATATTGAAGGCTTTAATTTCAGAGTGTTGTTTGTTTTTTGGTGGAGTTTTTTTGGTCCAAGTACAGCATTTAGAAAGCGAGGAAAGTTTCAGCAAACTGAATACCTTAAGCAAGGAAATTCGCAAGGCTTATGGAATCTCGAAGCCATTTATAAAGGCTGACTTCCGGCACCACCTTTACTAGTTGTGCCTGTTTGAAAGGAAGGAATGCATGCACACCTTGACCGCCATTCGCAGCGACCACCGAATTACGAAAAGAGCCTCAGCCTGCTGTACACCAAGAAATGGATCGCCCCCAATGACATCACAACCCTAGCATATGGCCATCCTCGCATGGCGCAAGACCGACGAGCTCTGGCGGTGCAGTATCTCAACGAGTTTTTTGGCTTGGGCCAAGAATAAGAATGCCCTTGGGTGGTAGCTGGATACTTTCAGGCACAATTTGTAGTTACTCACAAACATAGCTTCTGCAAGGAGCACCACTATAAAAAGAAGGTATATAGATAACTGGCGTGGGATTCAAACCTATCATCCAGGGTGAACAGAATGAGTAACCGTAAATGATAGGTGCCGTCTTACCTCAATTCTATCTTTCCTAGTGCGTATAGTTACCGCACCAAGGTATGTGAGGGCTGGCGGTGCTTTTCCAACCAATTGGCCGCATTACGGATGCTGGAAACGTAGCCCTCACCGCCATTTCATGAATGACATCGATAGGTCTCTAACCTTTGAGCCGCGTTACCTTAACGTTTAAGGACGCCATAACGTCAGGTCAAAATGTCCAATCAACTCATTTCTGCGTTTTTCAGCCTCTTTCTCAAAAAGCAACATCTCCTGAGTGTACTGGTGCCCAAGCATCAGCTCAGTCGGAGTAAGGTTTAACCTCTCCACAATGACCTGTGCACGGTGAACGTTGGCCCCTCGCCGCCTCATATACATTCCCTAACTGCCCAATCGTTGCGACACATGATAGCCGCAGCAAGTTGTCAATGCCAGTGTCAAGAATATGTCTCTCAAAACGCGTTCTGACGCCAGTGAGATATCCCCGCTAAAAATATACGAAATAGCCGATAACTTGGAAATAGGTGCAGGCCCTTGCCTCGAGCATCTGCGACCTATAATACTACCTTTCGAAGCCCGCGATTCCAATCAAAAGGGTCATATGGAACTGCAGACGCAGGACGCCTCATGCTACTTTTTTTTTAAAGCGAAACCCTTCTCGAAGTTGTGGACAAATTACAAAAGTTGATGGGACAGATTTCACCGTAGCGGACATGGTGACATTTGTCAATAACGAGGGTGCTGTTTGACAGCGTCCGTCATACCGTCGAGAAGACAAAAGTTAAGTCTTGTTAGTATAAGGTCGAAGTCCCACGATCGTCATTGGTTTGCTCGCTGTAGTGACGACTACGCCCACATAGAAGGTCTTTCGATGAGATGAGTGTTTAAGTGCTCTAGATATCCTGAAGGAAATGTTACTAATGAAGGATCTTCACTAAATATCGCGTCGACATTGCTACAGTATTCGCTCTCGTAAGTACCAGGGTTAGCAGTTGACTAGCCAATCACGTTCTCACAAAAACCAAAACCAGTTAGTGATTTTATGGTCATCTTCAAACTCAAAGGACGAACAATAACGTACGTAGCTAAAGTGTACCAAGCTCTGTTAAGCAGCAGTGGTCAGCATCCAACAATCGTTCCTGTCAAAGTTTCGTGATGCGATTAGTTTTATCGAGTCGACTCCTAGCTGAAACTCTACAGTCAAACTTTAAAAGCCAAAATTAATGAAGAGCACTTAATCACTCGTCTCATAAACAGAGAAAAACAGTCATATTCGAAAAAGCCATCACGGTAGTCAGCCAGAAAAACAAACGATCGTGAAACTATCGAAATGGTGTGGGAGATTGTGCTTTAAAATATATGGATATATATAAATATTTATTATAGGATTAAATGATCATGGTTGGGTATTAATCAATGTGTAAATTTTACCTAATCACTCACAAAGTTAACATAAAGTCCTTCGGTCTTTATAAATACCCAACCATGATCATTTAATCCTTATAATTCCAATTTCGTCCTTTCTATCGTCAAATCAACGTATTCCATCAACAATGCATTCGAATTTAAGTAGCGTGTACTTTCCCTTCATTCGCCGCTTCACATTGCCCCATAATATATAACCTGTACAAAATCACAAGAACAGATTGACTACTGTCACAGTTGACCTTACGAGAGATGATAGATCGCGCCGCCTACCAAATCACGTGACATGACGCCCTGCTAACCTCCGACAAACATGCAGTATTTGACAAAGAACTATATTTCAGCTTAAGTTGTATGTTTATTGAAAATGATTTGTATTATTCTTAAATACATAAAATTTCAAAGTTGCATAAATCGAATTGCAGTAGACAATATTTATATTTGTAGTTCAAGTTCATAAGGGAATAATCAAAGTATGTTATTTCAGTAAATAATAAAAGTCAATTTTAAAGCTGCTCGAGAACTTATTCATGTACAAGAAAATTCTCTCCAAAAGATGCTAATGTATTTAGTATATAATCTTATCCTTATTAATTTTATCTGGCTTATTATCATGCTGCCTTGAAAGTTAATGAATTAAAAATTAATTTTAAAAAATCGTAAATAATTACTGTTTAGAAGTATACGATTGTACATAATAATTTTAAAGTTCTACTATTATCGTCAGATGGAATTTTGATCAATGATGTATATTAATGTAAACATATAAATGCATACTTAATATATCGGACGATAATTATCTGAAACCATTGTTTTTTAATTTCTTTACTATTACATTTCTATATCCCTACCCCTCCTTCAGCCCAATGAGAAAGTAAAGAGCCACTCAAGTGTCTGAAAGATCTAGACGATAAATCATTATTTTTGAGACAAGCCAACATTAAAGTGTAAATTTTCAAACTTCAAAAATAATGCAGTCTGGGATTCAGTGCTTCCTATGCAGGAAAATTAATGTACATGAAAGCCCGAAAGTTGGGAGCTTCTCTACCCATATTCTAAAAACGTTTATTTTTATATATTTTTCACTTTCAGTTTTTTTTTTTCTTCTTCAAGCCATTGACGGGCCATGCTTTTCCACATACATTTATGCAAACAAACATGTTGTAATTGCCATCAATTATTTCCATATTTAGCTGATCGTACACGCGACCAACGTAAAATGTCTTTATCCATCGAAGTTTTGTCTATGTTTCGGGAAAGGAATAAATCTAATTCTTCCATTTAGACGATCTGGATATTGACAGTCAGAATTACAAGGCTCCCACTGCCTTCTTTTCACCCTTATCGATCGAGAAATCAACAAATCATTGCAAAAATTGTAAATACTTGCCATAATCAATTCATTATTGCCACAAGCTGCTTGTCGGAGGAAAATGGCGGACGTAAGCAATTCCTGGTGGTGTGTCTAATTTACGCTTGCTGATTGGCTAATTGATCAGCATGATTGACTAGTGGCGATAGGTCAGTTACGTTTATTCAGAAACTTCATATTTTACATCTTAGGCAATGGCTACCGATGGTTTCAACACATTTAGTTTATTTACAACATTCTTGTTCAATTTTAGTCAGTCCCATCTGCTACGTCAGATGACCATGACCTTATATAATAACAGCTGATACGGATAGAACAAGTGTGCTAAATTAAATTTCCAATCAAACCTGTAATCATTATGGATTTTATCAATGAACAACATAGAAATATGAACAAGATGATGCCATCCCTTACTAAAATAAAGGTAACAATGAAATATATTGTATACAGGAATGACATTTTATGCCATTCTCAACAGCGTTAATACTTAACAAGACCCGTTCAGTGATTTAATGTGAAATGAAATCTGATTACTGTCACAGTTACATTTATTCAGAAACTTCATACTTTACATCTTAGGCAATGGCTTCCCTTAGTGTCAGCACATTTCTTTATATATATATATATATATATATATATATATATATATATATATATATATATATATATATATGAACCACAGGAAAGCAATATTGGTTTTTACATATTTCAACCGCAAAGTACCACACATTTCCGATGTTTTAGTCACAGGGGCTCGTATCGTTGCTTACAATTTACCTGTCATACACGTACTATATAATAACTACATGGGAGGACACTTCTCTCCTTTCTCGAGCGACCTATTTAAGAATAAACGCTGATATTTCAAGCTACATTTCGCGTAGCGTAATAAATTTAGTACTGATGTTTAGCTCAGACATTCGACATTGTATGCGTATCCGAAGTTTGGCTTACTATCATACCTTTAAGGAATGCCAAACCATTTTCCCACACTAGTGCTCGACATGGCCCTGATCAGGCCCGCTTAATATGCAAAAACAACATGCTGAATTGAATACTGCCTTCTCATTGGCCAACTGAAAAGAAGTTATAAATAAATGCAGGACGTCATGTTCTTTTAACCAGTGAGAGGACAGTTTTCCATTCAGCGGGGTTTTACTTGCATATTAAGCGGGCGCGATCAGGGCCATGTAGAGCGGTAGCATTGGGAAATGGTCTGGCATTCCTTAAAGGTATGATATTATGTCAAACTTTGGATAGGGATACACAGTCGAATGCCTGAGCTTAACATAGGTACCACATTTATTAAGTTTCGCAAAGCTTAGCTTGAAATATCAGCGTTTATTCTTAAATAGGTCGCGCGAGAAAGGAGTGAAGTGTCCTCCCTTGTAGTTATTATATAGTACGTGTATGACAGGTAAATTGTAAGCAACGATACGAGCCCCTGTGGTTTTAGTTGAAATGCGGGAATCATTCCGACATGTTGTCCCATATTTTTTTAACCTTAACTACTCACACTTGGCTTCACTTTATAACCCTCGAACTGGTTATAGATAAACAGATAAGGATTTATTCGGTAAGTCTGACTGACTTGTCTGATAGGCTTTTTCCATTTAATGTGTCTGATGATGGGCAGCTTTGTGTAGGTAGAAATGGCATGCTGACTGATATGTCTGTAAGGCGTATTCCATTTCAAATGACTGAAATGCTTATTAACATGTCTTTAAGGCGTGATCTGTTTAATGTATCTGATGATGGGTAGCTTTAGATAGGTAGGCATCTTTAATCAACAGGCTTGTACGT